>JAAMPD010001085.1:0-29983 GCA_025266255.1 Trissolcus basalis | reverse complement strand
ACCTTGAACCAATAAATGAAATGTCTTTGTTAAAGATTATTAAGAAATCTGATTCGCAAAAGTGTCATTACAATTTTTCAACGTACAAAAATTTTTTCAAATGCCAATCAAATCTTTCATTTATTGCTTTTATATCATATCAAAATGTAACGTACAATTTTTCTGCATTTTCAACATCACTTTCAACTGATAATTAAAATGTCTTAGTTAAAACATTGAACTGTCTCAAGATTTGATGTTTGATAGTTATAACATTATCAATTAATCTGTTTTTTTTTTCAAATTTTTAACATACAAAAAATTTTTGAAAAATGGAGATTATCTTTTATTTATTGTTTCGTTTTTCATTTCAGATTCAATCGTACGTTAATGTTAGATCGGCATATCATACAATTTTTCGAAACGAATCATTTACTGATATACTTTGAGATGCAATTTGTCTTGCACCGCATGTTCATAGATCAGCCCTAACTGCGCGAGCAAAAACATAACAGCGTGATTGACATTATCTAGTCGTCTGGCAAATAAAGTATAATCGAATCGAAACGCACACGAGAAGTATAATTTATAGAGCGAAATCGCGAATCGCAATTACTTTGGATTTACACACACGGGCGCCCGCGCGCGTTTCATTAACCGCGCTGGCAAAAATGCCGTACCGAGATCACGCCAAGATACACCACGTGGAAAAAAAAGAGCCGCCGAATCCGTCAGAGAAGAGAGCCTGGCATTTAATCAGATCCGTGCGTTCATTTTTGTTCCATTTACGCGCAAAAATGGACGCACCTTTTGCACAAAGTCCGGCATCATTTATGCCCGACTGTCGTGCCACGCGCTCGTTTGCATGCATACACCTTTTCGTCGTACAAATTATCGGAAATATCTATCGCGGTGGAATCCGCAATTAATATACCGATACGCGACGATATTCGCGCTTTTTGTAACTTTATTTTCAGTCGCTGTGTCATTTTCCAATGCGCCAATTTCCGGTTAACTGAGGAAACCGTCAAAAACGGTATAATTGAACGCGGGACTATCAAATCGACACTTTATCGCCACTCCATCTGCCATTAAACCGCACAAAAGTTTTGATAATCTGCTGGAATTTAACTTTGCGATTTTTTTTATTCAATTTTATAAAATTGGATTCCTTTCAGTTGTATTTGAAAAAATGAGCCTGTGCGAAACATTGATAAAACGTATATATTATCCCATAGCGAGGAGACTCAATTCATCATCTGCTGCCATTTGATCTTTATAAATCGGCTTAGAATTACACGAATGCAATTAATTTTTATCGCGTAGGCGAATTTTCATTGCAGTATATGCAGGTGTGCATTACGCGCAAGCCTACTTATGGGTGTGGCAAGCGAATCTATGGGAAATGGCAGAGGTGAGGAAGCTCAACGTTATATGGATCTGATAGCCGGGTGCTTAGGATCAGCCGGTGCAGACGCACGATTAAGCGCAATACACGCGGCAGAATCTGATGACCAGAGGGCAACGCTGCCACTCGACGGAATTATTTCTACTGTTAGCGCGCGTTTATGTCGGCAGCGTGAACCCGCAAAGAGGCGCATCTCCAAGCCCCGTTAGCGTTTCACGAATTAAAAACTTCATTAAGTTTCGTGTTTTCTTTTGCATTAATCTCTTACCGGAGTTTTTAATTGTGCTGAATTATAAACTTGAGCGCAAAATAATAGCACCAGTTCAGTGTAATTCAGATCAGGCCCAAATTAGATTTTCACATTTGTTGTGAAACAATTTGAAAAATTGTTATCAATTGGAATAAATGTTTATCTTTGTATATGGCAATATAAATAAACAAAAATGAAACAGAACAAGAAAATTTTACAAATAAATGTTGAAATTGTTGAGTAGCTGAAAATTGAAGTTTATTATTAATTATTTTCATATAAGATATGATAGTAGTTGGAGAGTTGTGTAACATTTTAATAGTACTTGGAGATATATTTTAACATCTTCGGATGGACAGCATATAATGAACGATAAAAGTTTATCGCCTAGCAAGCGCATGATAAAAGTATGCATAATTCACAAAATTGATCATAAACATGAGAGTTCTATAAAGAGAGGCTAATTATTTCTATCGGCAATCGTCGAAAACGAATATCTAGCATTAGGCATATAATTGTTTAGAATTGATTTTCATTGGTGTAGTCCTACAGTAAAGCCACCCGGCATTGTAATAGATAATACGAAATTAGACGATGCCGTTGCTCGAGATCATTTTCACATACAACAATAACTTTATGTAATATATCCTGGATATTATTTCTCACGCAGCGAAAAAAAAAAAAAAGGTGCACGCCAAGTTTGTGTTTACGTTTGTGTGCGTGATATAATAGAATGTGAACTATCGTATTATTCACACTGCCTCGGGCCTACGGTAAATCAATTTTTGACACTCATTATATTGTCTAACACCATTTTATTACAAATTCATTTAGCTCGCGCGTAATAAAAGTCACCACATGGGATCCGTTAATTTTCAATTCACATATATTTTCGAAACATTTTTTTCACTCGTATATTTCAGTTGGACAAATAAACGATCGACAATTTTATATTCCATTGTGAGATGGAGACGAATTATTAGAAAAATGTTCATTACCCGTTACAAAATGTTTGCATCATGCACAAATCCCATTAGAATTGCATCACAAGACATCTCGCATTTGTAGAGGGCTTTCAATATTTCATTGCAAGCATTCTGTTGCAGACAACACGGTGACAGGGGTAAAAAAGAGGATCATCTCGTTTGATCGTGTAAAACGTATTAGCGATGACACAGTGTACATTCTCGAGAGGTCGAACCCGGAAATCTTGACTACGACATCGAACGGGGCTTGTGTGGTTAGACCGCGCGCGAGATCCAGGAAACTGCGACTGCACTCGGGGGACAGGGGGGCGGCATATCGCAAGCTCGTCGTTTTCTCGATTGGCATTGGCCGTCGATGACAGGAAGTAAAGTGCAGACGAACGTGAGATACCTGAAGCGCGCTTCGTGGTCAAAGCAAATGGGAATATATATTGACGTGGCAGCAGCCTCAATGCCCACATCTCAACGCCACACAATGGTCCACGCTCGTATTTTTTTATCGTCCCATCACAATGTTGCACTCATCGCGGCTTTTTGTTCTCCCCGGCTACCGTAATGCACAATCACACGCCACACAACCGACATTATATACAGCCACATTTATTCACAAACATTTCATATAGAGTTGTTTGTTTGCTGCTTTTTCTAACCAGACAATGTGTCGTTTGTTTCCCTGATTTATGGTGGTTGTGTAGATCGGATGTCTCCAAATTTAGAATCAGACTAGAAAAGATTAGGATTTCTATAAAATTGCATTTTTGTAGCATGTGGAGATGTAAGATGTGAAATCGAAGAAAACCTATGACATTTTCTCACAAGTTTATGCTCTTTTATGAATTTTTTATTTGTAATAGCTACATGTTATTTTATGCTGTAAAATATTTTTCATTGAGATTTGAAAGAATATCAAGTCAATGTCATTCTTATTGCTATACATATTCTACAGACGTAGAATATTTTTTATTAATATTTTTATTAATATGTCTAAAACTTTAAAATAAATTTCAAGTAAAGTTTCGTATACCTCAGTTACCTCTACAAAAGTTGTCTCTCCAATGCTGTTTATCAAATTTTGCGAAATAATAGAATTTGAACATTATAAAAATTGAAAAATAATGAAATTATTTGTAGGAAATGTGTTCACTAAATTGTTTTTCTTGAGAAAAGTACGCTGGTAGAGTTTGGTAAATATTTTACAATTAAATGAAAATAACTTAAATTGTGTGGTATTAAATGTTATAACCCGGGGTCTTGAAATAATCAAAGAATTTTCAATCGACAAAATTACCGTTGTTTCTTTTGCGCACGTCCTCTATACCTCTCAGCGACAACTGAAGTAACAAGTAATTGAAAAGGTATTGTTCAGGATCAAATAAAATGGATAAAAATCTGAAAATGAGATATTTGAATTTTTTCAACTTTGATCTTAAATGTTACGAATGTCGCATGGAATCGTCTTATTCAAATATATCCTGGTGCAAAAAAATGTTTAACTTGTGCTTCCCAGCATAATCGTGATGCAGACGTCTAACCACTATTATGTAATGTGAATATATCATTGAAATTTTCACTGAGAAAAATGTTCTTAAAATTACCGCAGTTAGGGTACTTAATGAGAAATTGGATTCTTGTTGAGAGATTATTAGAAAGTATGATTCTCGAATTCTTCTTTTCATTCTCGTTACGCCGCAAATCGTTAACCAATTGATGGAAGATATTTTTTCTCAATTTTGAGTCAAAAAAAGCAGAAGAATTTTATAATTTTTTTTTCTTTTCCAAGTTAATTTTCAGTCTCTAATTACCAATGTTTCATTAAAAATTCATCACGATGTCAAATAAATAAAAAAAAAATACAATTGAAAATTAAAAATTCAGTGCCTAAAATGAAAGTTGAGTGAAAAATGTGTATAAAAAGTGAATCGATTATGCACTTGCTGTAATCGACAAAAAGCTCTGAAAAAGTTTGGAAGAAATATTCATAGAAAGATTAATCAATTGTGTGTTTACGCAATCGAAATAATAAGTGAATTATTGGACTTGCAAAAGTGTGTCAGTTTGTATCCCAACTACCAGATAATACCAATTATTTTAATTGTACCAGCGATTTATTATGCAACACGATCATTCAGCCCGTTTCGAAGTGGAGAGACCTTTTTTGTCACGTTCATTTGTTTTTCACGCTCGAAACTAATTTAGTTCTTATCATCGTGGTAATTTAATAATTTAGCCGGTACAAAACGAAATAATGGTTTTTTCGAGTCCGATAAAATCTTAAGTGCCAAAAGTGGAAGAAAAATCTCGGCGATATTTTGTGTAATAAACATGATGCAATGGCTAGGTTTTATAGTCTGCTCTCTCTGCGATACCTCGAGTTCATTACGGGAGTAAAATCTAAGATCAACGCACGACGAGAGGAGTATACGGTTTTCGCATTCGTAAAAGCTCTTCTCGCGAGACAAGATTGACGGCAACTTGGTTCGAATCGGATAATTAATAGAACCGGTGTAATGCCCAGCCGATCCTTTAATCGGGGTTTGCGAGCCCGACGAAAGAGAGATAAAGATGAGCCGTAGGAAAAGGGAGCGGGATAAATGGCTCAATATTGAAGATGAATATCGAATGCACAAACACTCAATTGGACGTGTACGATTGCAAGCCTCCAATTAATTTGCATCTTTATTAAATCGTTTCACGTAAAACTGTGATCTATAGGACGAAATTATACTACGCAGCGTCATAAATTTCAAGTCATTATACTTGAGAGATAAAGAAAAAATTGCAGCTCCGTGCGATGTCTTCAGCATAGCAAGCAAACGATCAACGTTATAGCTCAAAAGAGTTTTTCAGTTTTTAATCTAATGGCTCTCTCTCTTCTCAAAGATCCCTAATTGTGGGAGATTCGTTTTTCAAGATAGCCAAATGTCAGAAAGAAATACACTTTTTCTCTTTGCCAATGTATAAATCTTGCTCTTAAATCAAACGTCGGAGAAAATTGTTTCATCAAAATTGTGACACACATATTTTCATTCGTAAGTCAAACTTTTTTCATTCCACCAAAAATGACACGACAAAAATAGACACTTGGTGTATGCACGAGAGTGATACAATCAGAAATATGTTCCCCGTTGACAGGAAATTATATTTTCTCCAACACCTTGTTATCGCAACAGAGATACCAGAATAAACCTCTTATTCCGACCCAGAAGACTTATTGATTATTCATTCAACATCCGATGAGTTATAAACTAACTCTTTTTTTTTTTTTTTGGTTATATAAAAACCACAGGATCTGATTACAACGCGCCCATTAATTTTACAATTCTTTCGTGTACTTAAATTTGCATGACCAAATTTTTTTTGTCGAATTTGTCATACAGCCATAAATACTTTGGCACGCGGGTTTCTTAATGGTTGAATTTATAGACACAAACTAGACTCGGAGAGGAATGACCGCGACCAGTCACAGGAATACAATGTAAAGCATAAATCTTTGCGAGAGTATACACATAAGAGAGTAGAAGTTTGTGCACGTGGAGAGCATCCCAATCTTGCCTATCTAATGTTTAGTACCACGGATATATCTACTTATTCAAGCATGCATATTTGTACAAGAGCAAACGGAATCGCAGTGCTGTCTCATTTTGTGCCGAGCAGCCTAATCATATACCTACATGCATAAACACGCAGCGAAGAGGATATGTGCTCTTATGTAAATGTTTCTGTGAGACTTTGAGTTACAATGTATCTCAAGTATTCATCTTTATCATTAAACAAATAAGATCGCCATTGTTCCACTTTAATTAAAAATACACGAGTTTCTGAAAATCATGGTACGTTGTAAGATGAAAATTTTTTCCATTTTTTTTTCGTCAACAAACTTTTTAGTACTAAGCTAAATGATATTTTAAAACGTTATCATACGGACTTCTTTATGAAAAGTTTCGAACCGGAAATGCTGTTGCGAATTTATCAGCGGGAAAAGCACGAAAGTTGATGATATACGAAAACTTTTGTGACGTTTCCAGCAAAATTCATTAAACGTTGAATATCCGCAATAATAATCAGTTACCACGTTAAGTGACGAGGAATAATAATATTAAAACGGTTAAGCATTTGGAAAACACTTTGAAACATATAACTTGCAGCCAAATCCAACGTTGAATTGGCAATGTAGATAAATAATTGACATCCTGATGTGGCAAAAAGTTTTACCTGTGGACCTTTTTTGATGTGGGCGTCTATGATAGCCGGTAAATTATATTTAATACTATGTGATCTCTCTGTTATAGGTATATACCTATTCATACGATCAAATTCGTTAGGAAAAAATATTACGTTGAATAAAAAATAACTCAGCAAACTGATTAATTTTTATTGTTTTTAACAAATTAGCGTTAGTCAATATTATAATTGATTCATTATTTTCAGACTGCATATTTTTAATTGCTGGTCATAAAATTGAAACTTTTTGTTACTTATCGATTATTTCATACATTAAAGATGGGCTACAATAAAAAAAGAAACAATATATATACATCACAATTTGATGCGATTCTCAGCTCTATCACGTTGTAATTTTAATAGACAAATACTTGTTAATGCTAAATGAAAATTAAAAAATATGACTGAAATATCGGAGTAACTAACGAACTTTAATTAAAATATTTATTGAAAACTTTGATCATCAGTTTCATGGAATTTGTCATTCTATTTCGGTTATTTTTATAGGTCTTAATCTCTTATCAAAATTTGGTTAATTTTTATATACAAAAGTTTACCAATTTGGATAACTTCCTAACTAATATTTAATAAAAATTCCATTAGACCATTCAGTACGGATATTTTAGTTAGATTTTTAAATTTTAAGTAAACGTCAATCATATTTTCTATTGAAATTAGAATATGCAAGTTTTAGCATATCAAACAGTACTATTTTTTGATATAAAATGTTTATTGTGTCATTGCTCGAATGAAACAGTTCTAAAATGATAAAACATTTTTTTCTGTAAAAATTAAAAAAAATTAAGTAAGTAAGTATTAGGTACAGCTGTCAATAATAGGTACCTCTAACTTTAGAATCATTCGATATCCTTATCAAATCGAATTTGGCCAAAATTTTGGCAAGTGCATATAAACTTGCAAGACAGTCACGCCGTTAATTTTAAGTGCCTATCCGCAAACCTAAAGACCCTCAAAGAAAATTAAAACTTTTCGCCCGAGGGTACACAAAAAGAGAAGAAAGTAATGATGAGAACAAAACAAGTGTTTCAGCTGGACGAGATATTGCAAAAGTTGGGCTAAATGTGACAAAAAGTATCATAAAGATTTTACTGATTCCATGTCCAATTCTTTAGCAAAAAATGTCTGAAACAACATGAAGAAAAGTGTATCAATTCTTCTAAAAAGTTGCAACTGCTTCATGACAGGTCGAAAAATAATTCGTACGTTCTTGTTGCGTTTCCTGTTAACGCCTTGGAACAACAAACACAGTTCGACCACGATTTTTCAATGGTATTTCGCTAAGCGACATTTAATGCTGAACTTTTCGTGAGACATTTAAGGTTGATTTATTTCGGTGACACGACGCGAGGTAATGACGAAATTCGCGTTCAGAGATCTTGTGTTTGCGGTCTAGTTGGTACAACCATTTTATCAGCAGAGAAACACGACACCATTTATTTGTGCGGCGCGGAACAATAAAAATCATGAAAGCTTTTATTTGATTCGAGCAGAGATCCATTTTATCTCATCGTTTTGGCTTCTGGTACAAAAATGTAAACTAGTGGAGCTTACAGTCCAGGAATTAAAACCATCTAGATTTTGAAAAATGCTTAAGTACTTCGTTATCGTTATTGAATTGAAATTATAATTCAAACTGCGTCGGGATTGATTTTCATAACTAATTGTGCTATCAATTAATTATTTCGAATGGAAAATCGTGCCTCCGAACAGAGCGATGAAGTCTAGGATAATGACAAAGTGGAATTGGTTTTTCATTGAAACACTGGCCGGCTTTGTGCAGCTGATCTATCGACTGCAATTAGAGATTGCACTAATGCGATTCAAGTGCACGGTAATAGACACCGATATAACAAGCACGTGCAAGAATTATGGTCGAAGAGTAATTTGCAAAGTTCGTCAGACGGCTCGCAGACGTTTGACACGAATTTTCAAGGTTGAAATAAGTATGCACACAAGTAGATGATGGCACGATCGATTGCTCCTCTCTCTAATCGCATAATCGCTGGTTTTAACTTTCAATCTCATTTTCTTCCGATGCAAATTGAAAAATTAAAAAGTTATATCCCTAGTTTATACTTTATCATGGCCTATCGAATGAATACGCCAACTAGATTATTGGTTTCTACTTTTTCGTTTGTAAAGTTTGCGCGCGAAGGATAATTAAAAAGAGGATGCAAAGCTCAAACTTGGTTAAAACCTTCGACTGGAGACTATAAATTCGCCTGCAGACTGGAGACCTGGCTGAAAATCCCGGTAGACCTTGAATTTTTCAGCAACATCGACCCAATGACTCACAACCGTGGGTATACACGTACATTTTCATTTTCAAGCGCCCGTCGCTCGCTGTTCATTAACAAATGTCAATTCAAATTCAAAAACATAATTTCATTTTTGTTTATCCCCGACACAAATGTGCATGGAATTTCAAATTACACCCGGAATTCAAAAGTTTTATGGAACGAGAGAGTTTCATCTAGAAACTAGATGTCTATTTTGATTTGCGTAATGTTGTAATGTTATATTGTATTCATTGGTAAATGGACGGATTGTATGTCAACAGCTTAAAAACGTTTTGTCAGGTTCACAAAGCAGGCGTAGGTGCATATCAATAACAAACAATCATTAGCCCGGACAAAATGAATGACTGTGAGATTTTCAAATCTTTGTTCAGATCCAGCGAATTGTTGCGATTGTTGCAATCGTAACTTCTTTGTTGTGAACATTATCCATCGCATTAAGAGGCGAAAAACTTTTCGAGCACTGCTAACTGTTCGATCAGATAAGCCGAAAACTCTATTGAGATAGCTGAATAGCACGTCTATAACCAATTAAGCATTTTTCCAAATACAAGTCGAACAGTGTTACTGTCAGTTTTTGTTTGCGTAACACGTCAAGCCCAGTCCAAAGTTCACTTGATTGTCTCGCTGTCGTGAAAAATGTTTAGCAAAATGCCTGCTAATGTAGCAATTAATTTGGTGCGCAGTCAGAGATGTATAAAGGTACAAAGTAAATATCAAAAAAGTTTTGAGATGATAAATCAGCAAGTCAATAAATTTTTTTGTCAATCTCACGTCAGATGTTTCATCCCTCGATGGTTTCGTTACTTAATCATTCGATTACGTGGGCTTTGAAGAAACAGTTAATTAATTTTTCATTTAAAGGCTCGCTCATTCACGGGTTCGACCCAGCTGATAAGACACGAGCAAAAAAGTTCGCGACAGCAGTGGGCGAAACTTACCGAGATCGCTGCGTCGGTACCATTAATTTTATTTCCCTCCCATTTTCTTTTATCTTTATAACCATAACAAAGATACAGCGTGACCCAGTTTCATGATCTATCGTAAGCACCAGAATCTAAATCGAAATTACACTCGCAGCTTTGTTATTGACGAAAACGACAGATAAGTTTGCCCGAATCTAAAATAAATAACACGAAATAAGTGAAATTTAATTTGTCTACTCAAAAAAAGTTTTGCCTGATAATCAAACCAATGAATTCGTTTTTATTTGTTTTTACACGATATCAAATCAATTTCCATATTTGAACTTGTTATTTTTCTTTTTCATCTTTTTGAGCCTCGTATAAACATCAGTTTCTGTATTATTTGTATTTCCATTTCACAAATCATATAGACAATATTTCGAATTATTCCAATTTATTTGGAAATAGCGAAGAAAAAAATAACCTCTAATAGTTTCGCAGAAACTCGTTTTAGTGAATAAAACTCGTTAGGTATAAAAAAATTGAATTATTAAGTTTTTAGTTTCAGCTTGAAATTCGAACAGTAAAAATGAAAGTTGTGACAGTGAAAAATTCACGACAGCCAAAAAATAACGATCACAATTTTTGGTTAAAACATGACCGCGGTTAAATGACTAGCAAAATTTAATTCATAGCAAATTTCACTTGCGCAGCAAAATTTCGAAGAGCCAACTTTCTTCAAACTTTTCCCATTTGACGCATTGTTTATCATCGTTGATAATTATTGAAGAATATTCTAATTTGATAGTGACGCTTCGTAATAAAGAATGTGCAACTATTCTTCCTTAATGGCCATTGTTTCTGGGCGCTCCTGAAAGCTCGCGAGCGCAATCTGTTAAATTGTTCGATGACGTTGCGAAATGTCCACACATTCATATGATTAATGCGTGACGAAATGTTAAGTTAGTGTTTCCAAAGCAGGGGGGGAGGGTGATTGGTTAATAAAGTGTAGGTGGAATCAGCGAACGAAAGTTGACGGGTAACACGTGCATTAGAAAGCGTATTTCATATAACAGATCGACGCAGTGCCATTTTCACCGCGGGGAGCATTTGCCAGCAAAATTTCGCTCTGGGCTGAGCACCTTTTGTGTGCACCGCCGCTGCGTACCCGGGATGCGCAGGTGGCCCCGACGGGTTCGCAGTAAAACTCGTTTGTTCTTATCTTAGCAGAATTATAAACAACGCTGAACTTTATGACCCATTCTTTGGACGGGGAATCACGATCGGCCGACACCTGATATCCCGTTGCGCGTTTTTGACGTTTCGAAAGAGTTCGATTGTGGATGCATTATGAATTGGGAAATGTCATTCAAGAACAATACTCGTTATTGTACGGCGAATAAAGTTTTGCGTAAAAATTGTCTGACATTTTAATAGCGCCGAGACAGAGCAATAGAGAAGGTAGTCATTTCGTATGATTAATGTTATCGTTCAGCCTGTGGGAACATGACTTTTTTTTTTCAACTCGCCTGTTTTCTTAGTCTAAACGAAATAGTTGATTCGTTCAAGTTGATTGAACCGAAAATTACGTGCGTTAGAATATCAACTTCTCGAGTCCGTAATATTTATTCCAGTAGTGAAAAATAGTTGATTGTGACGGTGTTGAAATTATACGTCTCAGAGCGTACAGACAAGCAAACCATCTTGATTAGTTTAATTAAAAGCTAACATCGAAGATGTTTGGTTTACAGAATATTATGTACATCGCAACCCGCTTTTAGTTAATGAGTTTCATTTGTACTTCCCGTTTCTATTTACGTTTATCATTCGAAAAGTGAGTTCACACTTTTAGATAGATCAATATAACATTATACACTGAACGCGTTGCCGAAAACTTTTTTCCCCCCTCTTCTTCCTTTTTCTATTTTGTCATCGTGCTGAACCGGACGACATTTTCCCACGACAAAAAAATCTATCAACTTGATTGAAAAACTGCTCCGGTTGTGTGGCATCAGCAATTTAAATTGTCAGCCGCTGCGAGGCGAACACTTAATTAATCGTGCAGTCTGAGTTGCATTAACGCCATAGATTTCTCTCAATGTCAATCTGGCCCCGTTATCACGATAACCCAGTCGACCTGACTCGACCAAATCCAGCTCTCTGAAACAACCTCTCCCGTGGCTCTTAATCTGAACTTGTGTACTTCCTCGTTGGCTATCGTGGATTTGCGTTCGTTTGTTTTTCGCACTTGTTTTATTTATTTTATTTGTTCTTTCTTTTTTGTCCACAGTCGTATCTTGTACTCGATTCGATTACTGGTAACTCGGTTACTTGCGTGTGCGTGCAGAGCTCACCGAGGAGAGCGAGTTAGTTGTTGGTAGTATATATTGTGATTCGCAATTTGCCCGAGCATTCACCTTCAAATTCCCGTTAAACACGTTCCGTACCGTCGTCTTAGCTCACGACGCCTATCCGATGAGTGAGAGCTAACTCTCCGTGATGAAAAAGTTATATATAGAAATAGACAGTCATATATCGTCTATATATAGCTCTTATGAGATCATATTTACTCGGTTCCGCGTCGACTTGGCGCAACTCTGCCCCGGGATGAGAGTTCATAGGTGAGCCGCGAGAGAAGCCACCACTAAATCTGACGATTCTTTTGCAAAGTTCATCTCTTGACTCGATTGGCTGCTTTTAGAACTATAATAACAATAAATTGATGGCGTTCTAATTTCCGGGTATAGAGCGTGTCTAGTATCTGCAGTTCAACTTGGCAATCGCGAATGAGAGCCGAGTTGCTTGCAGATCTTAAGTTTGCTTTTCGTGGAAGCGTTATGTAAATTGCGAAATTGTAAACTAGTCACATTTCAGACGTACGCTGTACATGTTATTTTACAATATGACCCAATAGATAACTGTAATTAGTTAAATTTATGATAATTTTAGGTTCAACTTACATTTTGCATAGCTGTAAACAATTTTACCTTCGTTTTTCACAGACTCGTGTAATTTTAACGTGCTGAAAAAAGTTTGAACCAATTTTCAAAATATTTTAACCGAAATATACTTTTATTCATTGAAAAGTAAAAAATATGTGTCATTCAAAAAATAACTTTTCCCAAAAAAATATAAAAAAGTTATTTTTTACAAAAATTCGAAATCCGTGTATTTCTCCTAATTCCAACTTTTACTTTAAAAACCTCCGCATGTTCGATAAGTCTGACGTAGTCAAAAAGTTGAAAAATCTTTAATCGATAGGCGACTCTCGTGAGATCTCACGCACACGCGTACACCGAATGCCCTAACAAGAATCGCGATTGCTCATTCACTTCCGCTATCATTAAACGGATCCTAATCGAGAAGTAAAATAAACAGGCAACTTCTACCATCCTGACTTGTCTTAGATTATGCGCGATTCAAATATATTCACGCTTACTCTTGTTTCTCGTTGTTTGAAATCCCAATGGTTATGCAATTATCGCTATTTTTCGCTACATTCATGCATGGCGTTTGTATCAGATTTTTTAATTTTCCATTTTTTTTTCTTTGACATCTCTCTAATCAGATGAACTTAACTTTTATCAAAGATGTATCCATACAAAGTGTACCAACTTTTTCATAATTAGAGAACCGAATGCAATAAGTGGAGTAACATTTTTCAAGTTCGAAAAGTAAGAAGGAATTTTTTTATTTCGAATACACTTTGAAATGGCAGAGTTGTTCTTTAGTTAATAATAAACAACTTTGCCACTTGAAGTATATCAAAATTAAACATTTTCTCGGTACTTTATTAAACTGAATAAAAAATTCCTCCGTCGTTACTGATCCTTTCATATCTTCCAGCCCTTTAATTTCATTTATATTCCATAGAAAGTTTTACGAACGTCGTCATACATATGGAATGTATATTTCAATTTTACTATTAATCAACCGATTGAAGTGTAAATCCGTAAAGGGCAAGTTTGAGCAAAGGGCCAGTTGACGTCTAAACCACGGCGTTGTCCAGTGTTTATTCTCTGTATGCAAAGCGTATAGATATATGTTTTCTATTCGTCCGCCCCGTAAGAAAGTTTGACGCCCGCAGTATATAATAGCAAGTTAAATGTAACGAGAAAGTTTAATTGGAATTTAGGGTTTGTTTCGTTTGAGATTCACAATTATGTGCATATCAAATGCTGTTTTTGCATTCAATAATTAGTAAACGCGTTAACCGATTCACAACAGCTTAAAATGATAGAGTGATTAACATCCAATTTTTTGTTCACAGTCAAGTTATGTAAATTCTTTCTAATTAATTTATAGCTACGCTGATACAAATTACACGCTCGACTTAAAATGTATCTCGTATGAGTATTTATTGAACTTGTGATAAACATCGAGAAAATTATTGCATAAAAGTTGCTGTACATTACTCGCGTTGTACGTAATGAATTGGTTTTCACTTTTTAGTTACGTTCGCACACTCACGCACGTGTTAATTAACGTTTACTTAATAACAATAATTTATTCAACGTACACTATTATTACGAGATAGACAAAATTTTTCGATATGACTTCTGGCGTTAGAATAGACAATTTCGAGATAAGAATTGTTTTTGATTCGACACTTTTCTATTTTTTTTTTTTTGTTTTTCCAAACGCCATCATTTTTATAAACGACTTTGGGAAGTTGTCATTTTATTATAAAATTTACTGCTCCCGCAATAATTAGCGCACTGAAAAAAAACTAGATAATGATTTGCAGTTTATAATGAGACTCATGTTTAGAATAGGGATTATAATGAAAGATAAATTTGAAGTTCTAATTAAACTGAATAAGATAAGGGTAAAACTTTATGCAAAATTAAAGCAGGTTGGATGAAAAGAGTATCAACGTATGTAAAGGAACGGAGTATAAGAAAAAAAGGGGGCAAACTTGAAACATTATTCTGCTGGATGGAAACAAACATTTAGGTGAAAATGTATTTTTTTCAACGCGATAACCTTGTTTTAATTGGAACAAATATGTCGTCTTTACGAGGTTTAATGATTTTTCTCGGTTGTTTCGGTACAGACTTGCACGCAAATGTTATACTTCGAACAAAAGTATTACTTCAGTGGTCATTGAACAAAATAACTAAACACTGGTTTAACAATTGATGGAAATTTTACTTTCAGCGCATAATATAATTTTCAGTTGCAATTCAATCGAATAGATCCTTTTTGTTTCGTTTCAAAAAGAAACGTACTCTAAATGGTAAAACCAATCCAGCGTTTCTATGAGTTCAATTTTTAGCACAAACACTTTTGTTGATCTTCGACGTTCTGTCCAGGTGAACTCGTGCAAACTGATTGGCGCTAAATAGTAAATAGAAGCGGGGATGATTTTTTCGTTGATGATTGAAAGAATTCTCGTGTCTGAGCACTCGTGCTTAAGGGATTCGTTAAGAAATGCCCGTGGCGATACGTGATCGGTGAAAGCGCGAAATCGAACGTTAAATTACAACGGAGTGTGCCGCGGCTCACAACTGCACGAGGAAGTGGTGTGGAGCACCGAGAGCCTCGCATACGACGACACAACAAAATCGATAATCCCGTCGTTGTTGGCTATAGCAGCTTTTGTACATCCGCCAGCAGAGAAAAAGCAACGCGCAACCCAAAGACACCGTCCGTTCAGGAGAATCGTAAATAATGAGCCCGATCGCTAAATCTATGGTCGCTCGTATTTTAGGAATACCCTTTTGTTTACTGGGGAATCTCGCACATCTTTTCCACTCTCACTTCCGATCTTCGCTCTCGTCCATCTTTTATTCCCACCGGCGCTTTTGAATGCTTTTTTTTATTCGCCATACAAACACTGACCAATTAAACATACTCAATTAAAACAACATTTTTTATCCTCTGTTGATTGCTAGTTAACGGCGAACAATTGAACCATTGCTTTTTCAACTGATTGCTCATTTTAAGAATTATTTATTTATTTATTATTTTTTTTGGAAAAGAAAATATTGAATATAAAAATATAATAATAAAAAACCTGTAAAATAAAAACATTTTATTTATTTATTCAGTTATTAATCATGACGTAACAATATTATATAAATAGATATTACAATAAAAAATATAATGACAATATATATTGGATACAATATAATTTGAGATTGAGTTTTATCATAACGTTTTGATTTTAATTTTAGGCATGAAATAAAATTACACAAATTATCATAAGTACAATAGAAAATTATAAATAAATAATTTTGATAGTAAAATCTATCGTTCTCATCTGAAATATTATTTAAACGACAGGTTTGTTCGAAATTATACTTTACATTTGTGAATTCATCATTATTTTTAATCATATAAGTAAATCATTTTTTATTTCTAAGCATTCTAAATTCATCAATTCAAATATTAGAAGTTCAAATATTCTCATAATATATATGATACAATGAAGTAACCCATTATTGACAGTTGCTCCTATAATTGGCAACTTTTTTTTACCATTTCAAATGAATAAATTAATAAGTTTTTCGTTTGATTGATTACATGCAAACTTCGATAATAAGTGTACCATACTCTATTTTTGATTTTGAATTTCTTGCGATGAATATTTGAGCCTTTCGTTTTTTTTTATTCTCCTTGCAACTCGCCCTACAATGATTGTCATATAAATCGCTAAGTAAACTTATCGAATCGGGTGTAGTGACGGAGAAAATTGAAAGCCGATCCCATCAAAATCGGAGCTATAGCGAAAACCGAGCAACTATGAAGTAACAGGGAAATAAAGGACCGAGATAGTCTAAGAAGAGAGAAGGAGAAAAGTGTCGCAGCCGCGGTTCATCCAAGTATATCGCGAAATGAAACGAAGTTTGGTGCTGCGGTCCGCGCCGGATAAGCACGATTCCCAAAACTTTCTCCGTTATTTCCGGTCAGTGCTCACTCACGGAAACGGAAGTTGCTTAATAAGAGCTCATAAAGCCAAAATGGAGCCGAATTTTCGTATATTCCCATCAGAAACATCTCAAAATTTATCAATTTTCATCTTCAATTAATAAATTTTATCTATTCAGCTGTTATACGAACTGTTCAAATTACAATTTACAAGAAAAATATTTAAAAACAAAGTTTAGAGTCAAAATCAAAAAAAGTTTTCAAAAACTATGCGAGACATTTCAAAATATATTAATCATCTTCAAATAATAAATTTGATTTATTGAAATATTATAGGAAATTCTTCAAATTTTAATGTTTGCAAAGAATAAAATATTCAACAAAGTTCAAAGTTTAAATCCGAAAAAAAGTTTTAAAATACTAAGAGTATATATTTGTTTAAGCTTTGACGGCTAAAAGAAAAAAGTTACTTTTTACCTTTTTACCTATAAAAAAGAGTTGATTTTGCAGAAAAACTCGAACATTTCGTGCAAAATTTGCCAGACAGACTTTTACAGAATGAGTACAAACGTTTCATTGTTTGAGCTTACACGAAGGTCTTCACATGGATCAGTTTTCAGCGATCCAGTTAATCGCAATCATTACCGAGGAGATTGTTTAGCTTTCGACACCACGTTATCGTGACGCGCAAATGACATCTTTTCAACGGACATGAATTACATTTCCTTGCTTTACATTACCAAATAGAATTGACAGGCTTTGTTGTGATTATTAATTCCATTCCGAATTGAATGGCTAATTTCGCATTCCACTTAATTTTTAACAAAATCATCGGCAGAAATTCAATTAGAATTTTGCTATTACGAATTGTAAAACAATGCTATGCTCAAATTAATATCCAATTTCTAAATTAAACTCTGAAAATTTATTATTTCTCGTTGTAAAACGTTATTGCTTTATCTATTTTCTATTTGAATAAAAACTAATATTTATATATTAAAAAAAAATTATTTCACTGTTGTATATTTTCAAATAGTTGATTTTTATTAACTACATACAATCATAAATCAATCTACTATTTTTTTTAAATGAAAATTTTATTTAATCTTATTACTAAGATTGTTGACAATTTTTAAACTTCAAAGTAGTCGGCACAATTGTTTTTAATTTGTGTAAACAAGAAGTTTATAAGCACAAGTTGCGTTAATTTCATATTTCCGGAAAACAAATGAACTAGAGAGATAATCTGATGAAAAAAATCATTCAAATATTCTTACAGGTTGTCACGTGACAACAAAAAAGGCATAATTTTAATTGGTCTGTAATGCAATTAGCGGATTAATTAGCGGGATGAAAAAATGTTGCATAACCGCAACATCATGGCAATGAACTTAAAGACGAGAGTGATTTTTTTCTCACGGTGCCGCGTTGGGTGTAAGTGCGTGCGTGCACTAGAGGCTTTGGTAAGAAAATGCGGAAAACGGCCCGCATGGTAACAGCCACAGGAGTTCGACGCCAAGTTGGTTAACGAGCTTTCTTAATTAACAATCTTGCTCGCATTCTGCTCGCGCTTTGGCTCAAATATTGTCAAGCGAGATATTACTACACGACTGCAGGATACCAAAACGGTCGGAGCCAAGTCGTTACAATTGTCTTGAGAGAACCCGCCTCTCTGAATTCTCGTCACGTAATTTTACATACATAAACCTAAAATAATAATGAAAATTATTTTTTTACAACCCATGTAAAAATTAATCCTCCACTTTGTATGTCTAGTTTTCATTTAGCTGTTATATTTTCGAGCTCTTATCCGGGCAAATGTTGTCAGAAAAATTTTACTTACAAAATTTCATTTTGACAAATTAAATTTTGCCTTTTTGTTTGTCTGCTTATTTTTTAACTCAACTTTACATAAGCGAAGCATAAATCACTCAAGGTTGGCAGTGAAAAAAGACATTTTAGTATTCAAAGATGCTTCTAATTACTTTGCAGAGCGATAAAACGAACGAATCGTTCAAAGCTGAATCCTCTCTCTCTGATATACCTGAGGTTGTTCTCTTGGAGCTCTCGGTTTCCCTCGACGTCAAGACAACTTTTCAAACAGACCCGTCTTGCCAATGACGCGAGAACCAAATAAGACACGAGGAATATTTAAAACGAGGATATAAATTGTGCCGGGCTTTGTTGCCGAGCGTAACGTAGCACTAGGAGGGTGATTTAATTTAATATAAAGCGAGGGTGAAATGCGAGCTGGTACTCAAAACCATAAGAACGTGCGAGAAAAATTTCCCTTTTCGCTCAAAATGTTCTCTACTTTCTAAAGAAACTGTCTTTTTGCACGTCCCTTGGTTAGGCGATGTTTAAATGAATCGTAAATTTGAGTACAGATTTTCTTACATTTTTTTTATCCTCGTCAGAGATATTGACTTTGTTTCGCAAACGAGACAAAAAATGTCAAGAAAAATTGTCATACCTACTAATTTGAAAAGGAAATAAAAATGAACATAATACTTGACTCAGACAACAGAACTGTGTAATAATACATTTTATTATTTATGTTTCAGGTGAGAATTCCTCTTTTTACATGATTGATCGTATTCTATAAAAGATCCAGACGGTGAGTGATGTACCTGTAAAGCTCATTCACTTTATTATTCTCCACTTAAAACATCGGAGACAATTTTAAAAGGAAGGCAAACTTTCAAAGTAATGAAAACCATTGAATTTATATAAATGAGAATTATTTTAAAACGATTTACAATTACTGCATAATGTCAACGCAAGGTATATAAATAATCGAAATTCTTGAAACTGGTCTAGCATTTAAAGGTGGATGGGTCGGTTTTATAATTGAAAAAGAAACTTCTTTTTGCACGTATCCATGCACACGACCACAGCTTCATGACATAATTCCAGAGATATATTTCTGCGCCATGTGTAAGAGACTTAGAGGAATTTAACGACAAGACGAAAGGCAAAAGAGATGGAGAGCATTGCGACGACTTGCTCGCTCAGGTTAATTACCTCAAGTTAAGTCATCCACTACTCTCGTGATCAAAATAGAATATGTAATTGGCTTGAACATAGTCACGAATATTTAAATCCAATTAAGTTGCATTAGAGCCTCCGTTTTGTACGGAGAGAAAAAAAGCGCCACGTCAATTTCGTTCAGACAAATTAATGGATGTATTCCTAATCATTCTGACGTCTTAGCGAAACCGCCGCGTCTTGTCAAAATAATTATCAGGAAACTTTCTGATGCCTTTTCTTCTCCAAAGCGTTTGCCATTTTTTTAATTGCCCCATCAACTTCATTCCCTTGGGAAATAATAAATGGTTGATGAAACCATCGATAGATCGTTATTTTTAATAATCTTTATTGGAGTATAAAAAATCCCAAACGAACATTCGCGAGTTGTAATTCGTGACATAGTTTCGAATAATCTATTTCGGTATGGGCAAATAAGAGTGACTTGAACAAAACGAAATCAAAAGCCAGAAGGGACTCCAGCTAAACCGAGCATTCTGATGTGACGATGCACCGCTGCGTTTCCGCGTTTTCTTAGAGCGACACCTGCCTTGCATGTCTCCCTCATGATATAGTATTTTACATGCATACCTTTTCTCGTTCACGTTCGCCCCGTTAAATGTATCAACTCATTTTTTGTCCGCTGTTGTCAATAAATAATTTCAGAGTCAATAAACCCAACGTTCACGCCCACAAATTTCGTTTCATTTGCATAATCCCTATTATGCAACACATCACTCCTTCTTGTTTTCATTCAACACTCAAATAAGATTTTCTGAGAAACCGTGTACGATGAATCAAGTAATTTACACATTTTACACTGTGCAAAACTTTTAATTCAAACAATTTATGGAATCGGTATAGAAATTTAATTAAGCTGAAATTGATAAATTTCATTTAGCGAATTTCATAAATTTAATTAACAAAAAAGCTCGGTTTTTATACTAATTCTAAAGAGGGCTTATAAAAATGGCTTTGCGTGTAGTATTTTCACATAGAAATTTGGTTTCAACATTATTTTCTGCTTGATTAAATTTGATTATTTTAATTATGCCAAATGGTCTGTGATGAGAAGGATGGGACATACGACATTTGTTTCAATATTGCAGTTCACATAAAGTTTATGCGAATAGGCAAGATAAATATTGAACATCATTTTGGTTCGAACGCGCAAGAGTAGCGGCAACAGTTATTGGCAGGTCATTGCTACGCAGTAAATCAAAACCACATCGAGTCGTAATTTGCGTTGACGAGTGGAATATGCATGAGCGACGTATTATATCGTAAACCGTATGACGACAGCATCAAAAGCACAATTACAATGTTTCATTCAGCCTTTTGTTTGATGGATCAAAAAATGAATGGTAATTACAGTTCTTTGATGATTTCACAATCTCTATGTATATCTTGTGAAATGGCCAACTCTTCCAAAAATTACTTTTATTCACGATCAGATAAAACAACATAGGTCTGATAATGACATGTAAACATTTCAAATATACTATTACGTTAAAGAAAATGCAACAATTCTTAAGATAAAAAAAATTTATACAATTCAAAACATAATGATAATTATTATATTAAAAAAAAACGTTTTTTTGTGAAAAATAGTTTTCAAGACATTTAGTTCAAATTAGAAATAAGACGTTGGCAAAAATTACATTTACAAAGTGCATCAATATTTTATAATCAAATACAAATAAGAAATTAGTTTTTTGTTCGACTTTGAAGGCGTTGGTTTTATATTATCAAAAATGAATTTAGAATAAAATAATTCAACTTTGCCAGAAGCTTTTATTACAAAACAAAAAATATATAAAATAACGAATAATTTTTTTTTTCTAATTTTAACATAAATTTTTACAATTCAAAAGACAACAACGTTTATTTTAGTTTTTCTGCTGATTATTTCGAAAAAGCTTGTGAAATATAAAAACAAAATCATTCACGTGTAACCTGTTTCGCATAATACCGCTCAAGCGAAGTAACCTTTGGGAATAAATTAAATAAAATCACGTGCACTATAAATTAGACTTACTAGAAACAAGTTTTCGAATAATAAACTTGGGGACACGGCCGCGTCTCGGCGTAATCTCTAAACAAAGTTTCTGATATAATTAGACGCGTAGAGATGTTGCGGGAACAAAAATCATTGACAAAACTATCTCCGTTTATCTCCGCGGGATCTTATAAAAATGTCGCTCATATTCAGCCCGGGTCCGGCGTGTACATAATATAAATGGCGTTTAAGTTACGGGCTATCTTGGCGTTTGAGTCATATAAAACTATCTCAGCGGTAATCACACAGTCGGCGCACAAGTTGTCCCTAATTAAACGCAACTACGAATGATCACGCTGCGGCAATAAAAAGGGATGATTCGGATGATAACGATTGGACGATGGGATATTATCCGCGTAATATAATATTCGTGCGACCACCCAAGGGCTCGGTGCACGCCGGAGAGGAAAGCCGATTGTGCAATTTCGCCGACGACGTCGCTCTCAAGATGGGCTTTCGAGTTGTCTCGGCGCAGGATCGGCCATAGAAAGTGCACCGAGAAAGCGACCGGGTGCACGGATGAGACGCGACCGATAAATTATTGCCGAGAGTGTATGTGCTCCTGTGCACGCCGCAATCGGAGTTATTTGTTAGTCGCGGGATTAGCGCACGACGAATAGAACTCGTTATCGTCGAGCGAAGACAATCCCCCTAGTACTCAATCGCATTACCCACTGCTTCGTTTGCCGTAAATGTCACGGCGGAAATCGCGTCCTCTGGATATATACCCTCATCGTGCCGCGCGCACTTCCCAAGTGAAAACTTAGAAAGTGCTCCTTTAATAGGGAACCAATAACGATACGTATGTCAAGTATTCAGCAAAATATAATCAACCGCAAAAAAGACCGACATCACGCCATGTGAAATTAGAGGTGCTTTTACTAAAACAAAAACACCCCGCTGGTGTGGGAACCGCTTTGCTAGCGGTTCGCGCTAGCAAAATTTATGAGCGTAAATCAATTGGTCTTTTATTCCTATTACGTGAAAGCACCGGAAAATTTTGTGCTCACAATTTTATCATTGTATTGTATTGCTGTTTGTTGTTGCTTTTTTTTGGCTTATTTTTTTTATTTCAATTTTCTTGTCGCTCGTTTGTTTATCACGTTTCGGTGGAAATCGGCCGTTTTGTTCTCGTTGGACGATGCGAAAAAAAATATGAACGATCAAATAATATTATTTTACAGCGTAAAGGGATGTAAAGTATGGGATAAACTGTATGCATATACAATGATGTGTGTATTCCGGCGCGATGGATAATTAACAAATATATAATTATCCGCTCGTTTGTTTCAGTGGGCAGATAATATAATTATTGATCAATTTGGTGTAATTTCGGTTTTGTTCGGGTACTATAAGTACATGGGCATCGCTCGTTATTGTATTCTATCAGTTTTTAGCTGGAATTTCAAAGCTCTTTGCGAATTACCGAGTGTGAACTGAATTATGCATTCAATTATTGAAATTAACTTAAAAAAAAAGAGGTGCCTAAATACGGTCTTATAACTGAAAATATTGTTCCAACGAAATATAATTCCAATGGAAAATTTCATATATTATTCATACACAGATAATTTATTATTTATAACAAATTATTCACCGTATACCGACGATATGTTGACAGTACATTTTTAAATATTTTTTATTTATAGAATATATTTGCATTATATATTATCAATTTTCAAACAAAATGATTACAATTTTTATATTTAACAATGGCAAATGCACGGTCGAATTAAAAAGGTTATATGTAGTCAAAATTAGATCCTTTTTTTAATAGGATAAAAAAATTTTCTAGTGCTAATATATTGTCACAAGTAAAAAAATTTTCTTCTGGTACGGATCAATTCGAAGTAAAATTAGACACGGATATACCGACTGGTTTTTCAGACGTGTGCTTTTCTTACTGATAGGAAGTCAAATGATACGTGCGATGAATCGATGATGAGCGACTGATTAGAAACCCTTATTTTCCTTTTTCATTTTTCGCGTTCCTTTATCCGAACAGGTCTTTAATCGGCCTGTACGTATTACATGTTAAACAGGTATACACCAAGACACACTTTTTTCCACTTGCAACAATAAAAATGCAAAACCACAAAATTGCATTAAATCATTATTAAACTTTATTTATTTTCATGATTTATTTTACGATGATAACAATTTTTGCGTGGAAATAGCAGTCTTACTAGTTTCAATAACATTTTATTATAAATTGAATTAATTTTTGATTCAATTTTATTGTTCCTTTAAATTAGAATAAATTTGAATCTCAAATTGAAGCTCAAATTACCAAGAATAATATTAGTTGAAAGTAAAAGATAGGTTCCCTAGGCGGACTAGTCGCATAAATGCCAGCACGTAACGACACTAGAGGCACAGTGCACTTTGCACGATGTATATACGGATAGGCGTACGCAGCCATGGAATACGAATGCGTTGACCCAAGCGAATGTATGCATTGCGTGATTCTTCCTTATAAACTAGGGGTGTTAAATGCCTTCGAGACACCTTCCGACAGACCTCAACTCGACGATGTGTATATTCTAAACGCATTTTTACAAACCATCCACTTCAATTCCCCATTACAACCAAACACTCGGCAATGTTTAATTTCCACAGCGAACTTCATCTACAGTGTGCGAGGCTCGATTGAATATCCGTCCTTTGAGTGTTTGATTTACGATTCTCACGATATCATATTTCACAATCGAGTACTAAGGCGATTAAAAATTCATACCCCGGGTGTATAATTCAAGCCACGTGATTTCATGTAACGAATCAATCCGAGTTAAATATTTAAACGGAGTATTTTCGAATGTATTATCACCATATTTTTCACCTTCAACGAACTCGTTGCATGAAAACGTGCTCGAGATGATGCGAAAAAAGTTTTGCGAAATGTGGCCGTCTTCTAGAATAGAAAATGTACGGCTAGACTTGTGAATTATTTGTAACTTGTTGTGCGGCCAGCTAATTAGCTCATCAACTTGTTTGAAACCGCGCTAATGTCTTTCGTTTAAATATTTATACAAAACGGATGAGAATTGTTCATTACGATGTTAAGCTCCAGTTTGGGCTCGCGTTATTGCTGTTTACGAATAAAGAATTACACCGCAAACAGGAAAAGAGCCAATAGGTCAATAAACTTGAACTTTAAATGGACATCAGGATCTGTCAAAGGGATGAAAAATTGGACCAATTTTTATTTGCTCCAATTTGAAAGCTCACGGTTGAAAAAGATGGTTTTGCAAAGTACAAAAAAGTGTTAGGTGATAATTACTTGGAAAGTTTTTTTGGATGTTCGTTCCTATTAGGGTCAGAGCAATGTTTCGTTGCCTTTTTTTCTCCCCTTGGCATTGTCCCATGCACTTTAATTACCGACGAGGAATAGTCACCCGCTATGCATGCATAATAAAATCTCACAATTTTTTTTACCCTGATAATTATTCGCCGCAAAAATTCATTTAAATATTGAATACTAAATGTCGCAGCAGCAAGTTGAAAAATTGAGTGTAAAACGTTTTTAATGAAGCGCACAGTTGGCTCATCTGCTGCCGCGCGATGATTACATTGTAAAATGTAGCCTTCCATTAATCTCAATTATAAAGCTTCAAATTTTAAATGAAATCGCAACTTTGGATCTAATAATTTCACCATCCGGACGGCTGAGTTTTATCGCAACGCTACGCTCCTGATTGCGGACGTTCGGTTATCCATGCAAAACTTTCAGCTACGGAATAATCGTCTTATCCAGTTGACCTGGGCCGTAATTCACTCGTCCCAGCATCCTCGAGATATCGAGCAATGGCTTAATGTGCGGCTCCGCGTCATAAAGTGCAGAAAACCGTCTTGCATTTCTGGTTAAATCTTTCTTGTAATTGACGCGATAAGTTATGCGTTGCGTGTCGCGGCCCAGCAATACACGCCATGATATTGCCTCGCCACTAAATGTACAGCCTAGAAGGAAAGAAGACGAGTTAGATTTCACTTCGCGTCATGTTACATGCAAAGCACTCACGATTGCCGTAAAAATTGGACAATATCAAACTTGCATGTTTCTTCTAATTTTTTTCGCAGATCAGTTGCACCTTTTTGTAATGAATATTTTTTACTTAACGAAATTTCAAGGCATATTTTTTTTAATTATAAAAATGAAATGGAGTTTTAATTAATTAAATAGTTAATCTCTTTCAGAACTTGGTTATGAAAAGTTTTAATATTTAAACAAATTATATATGTAGTCTAGAAATTTATGAATTGAATTTTTTTTAATTATAAAAATTGGATTTGCTTTGCAGGACAAAATGGTATTTTTTATCTTCGTAGTCATTTATCTTTCGTATAAACCCGCCAAAATATTTTATTATTAAAATATTGCTATTTACATTTTCTTTGTTAAACAAAGGTTTATTACCAAATTTTTATTTTGAATTTAAAAAGTTTATAAAATGTAAGAATTTATAAAAATATCTTACCAAAAACTCTCAGTAATCTTTTTTGTCACTTAGTTGAGATGGCTCCTGCAGAGCAGCTTATACTTATTTTAATGAATCCGCTACACACTTCGTGGGACTAAAAGAATAAATTACGCACTTAAAACTATATCTAGATTTTTATGATTAGAAAACTAAAAACGGAAAAAAACGAAACTCAAATCTACTTTATGCGTGAGATGTGAGATTATCATCATATTTTTAGTGCACCAAAGTTGTCTTTAAAGTCTGCAAATTTTTTGTAAAACATATTAATAATCTGAAATAATTCCAAAGCAATCAGGAAGTAAAATTTCAACTTTACAAAATTTCATGACCTGTTTTTTAACATTCTTAACCAAGTTTGAAAATTACAAATTTTTGCTTTGACGCAAGAAATGTTATACTTTGAGTTTTAAAAAGTTTAAACTGAAAAGTAAAAAAAAAAACAACACACACACACAAATTATAATTAATACAATTTCGACAATATTTATTAATATCAAAAAAATATTCATAACTTATTACCATTTTTAAATTAAGCAGTGGTATTTTATTTACCGGTGAGCACAAACCATGTTATTTTTACATCATAAATGAAAATGAAGATTTGATTAAAAAGTTCATTAAAAAAGCTCCCATTTAAAATGTCGCTCAAGATACATGAAAATCAATAAAATTGAACACTTGACATGGCCGGGTATAATGAACAATCAAATTGTATGCTAAAATCTCACACCGTACAAAGTTTGACAATGATAATGAGCGAGCATTGTGGTAAATGATTTTCCCACGACGACCGTGTGTCACTGACTTTTTCCACGCCACCATCAACTCAGAAGACAATCAAATCGCGCGCGAGGAAACGCCGCGAGCCCTGCCATAAAAGGTTTAATATATAACGGTTATAAGTCTTTTGCCCTGTCGGTTTTTTTATTTTACACTTGCAAGATGGTGCAGCTGAATAGAGACGCTCTATACGGTTACTTGCACGAAATACAATTTCACTTTGTAGCGCGCACGTGTTTACCTCAATTGTGCCCATTCTCTTGGCGAACTTATGATAATGGTTATGGCTTTTGAGTCTATCGCTGATCGATGCCACCGATAAAAGTTACTGTCGTCTCAGCCTCACGTGTTATTCGGTTTCACTATCTGCGCGATTTCAAATCTAATCCACAGTGCATTTTTCTCATAATTGGTCGATAGATCTTGCATTAGCTTAGTTTACTCGAATTTCAGACGCTACTCAGACAGCAATCACATAAATACAATTGTCATAAATCTTTTTTTATCAAGATTCAACGTGATTCGGATTGAAGTGAAAATGAAACTTTATTTCATTTTTTATTTTATTTCGTTTTCATCTTCATGTTCTTTTTTTGAAATATTATTATAAATTACGTTCGATTGAAATTCAATTTTTGCAGTTGGAAAACAACTTTTTTTTTATTTTTATAGTCAACGAAATTTGTTATCATATATAATTTAATACGATGTTACAATTTATTTATAAAATCGATGTGCGTCGTTTATACTAAAAAAAAAAAAAATATTAAACACAAAATAATTTTGAAAAAACTAGAATAAATAACACACGTCAGAAATAAAAGGAAATTCATCTCTTGTCGTTTTTTACTGTCCATAAATTGTGCATGCAAATTTTATAAGTTACTAAGTAATGCAATGCAATCATTTAATTCATTCATGCTTCACACGAACCATAAGAAATCAGAGACATAATCATTGTCTGTGATCATTTTGTTATATTTTATATTGAGGAGAGGGGGTATCGTCCCCATTACACTTTTAATTATAATGCAAATGACAGTGTAACATATTCTAAAACACAATTGTGATATCAATGTGATATTTTTTATGCGGTGACATTACATCTGATATTTGTAGAGAGTGTCATTTTTGTCGTGTAATATTCGATAATATGATGTAAATATATACGCCCAAAATCAATTTATCATCATGATTGATACAATATTAACATTGAATATACGGAATTAATTACAAAAAATATTACGATTAAAATTGACACAAACATTGATGTTTTTCCTTTTGTACACTGGATTGGTTTTCATCATTTTGCTGCCCCAAAACTAAAATTTTAACTGAAAACAAATATCATTCCAATTCCAAATCTTCACAATTGTTTGAAATCAAATATCTTGAATTTGAGTTTCTGAAAGTATTTTCTACTTTGTCAAATTGTGTGACAAATAAAAGTAAACATCATTAAATTTTAATTTTTGAAAAAAATTTAAATTTAAACAAACTTTGAACAAAAAAAATTAATTATTATACTCGGAGAAAATCATTTTACAAACGATATTGATAAATTAATAAGACAGATATTTAAAATTCATTTCAAAATTAGTCGTCTGATTTTCTTCATTTAATAAGAAAATTCAATAAATGAAATGTAATAATAATAAAAAATAAGGGCAATGCAGACTAATAAGATATTTCAGATTGAAAATGTTGTTTCCGGTAAAAACTGTCATCTGTTATAAACTGTAATCAATCACAATCTAGACAATTTAAATCAGAGAGAAGGAGGCTAATTTGAACAAATATTGAAATTAAATGAATTTTTTTCCAACAAGATGCTTTTTAACTCAATTCACCAATTAACTGAAAAAAATTATCCAACAAATTTATATTATTATTGTGGTTATTATTAAATTAAAAATTCAAAAATACATTTAAAGTAGAATTGAAATAATAACTTTAAAAGTGCATAAAATAAAAATACAAATAGTTTTGAATTGAATTCAAATTATAAAATATATTTATTATGTCTTGGTGCTTATGATACAATATTTTCTAGCGTATATGATTTAAAAATTTTGGCGCTTTTTTTTTAAACACAGAATAATATAAGAATAAGAACCTAATTAATTTAATTCATTGATTTTGTGACACTAAGCGATTTTCTATTTTGATTAATGTTCCACCAAGATAGCCACAATTAATCATCAATAAATTAAAAGCAAGCCTGGCGATATAAATAAAAATAATTACTGTCTTATATTCAAGTCAAGTGGAGTAATCGCCGGTAAACCAACCGTATAATGAATTGCAATTTGTATTTCATTTTTTCTTTCAACATCGGACGCATATCGGCTGACTACATTCAAGCGCCATCACTGAAAATAAACACGTCACATTAATAAAGTAACTTTAAAAGGAATAGATAATACCTTTTTCCATCCAACGAAATGGCATTGAGATTGCATCTAATGTGTTAGACGCTTTGATTGTGTTCCAGCGTTCTCAACGCTGAGCTTTCATCGTGCCTTTTAAAAGCTTTTGGATCAAAAATTGATATTGTTCAGTAATGCGATTCTTGAGATAACGATAAGCGTCTGCTATCCTTGGACGATAACGATTTCACAACCGTACGTTTATATTGGCTATAATTACTTTAAAAAAATTTTTTTTTTTTTTTACTTTTTACTATTTTTTACTTA
>JAAMPD010001084.1:0-29995 GCA_025266255.1 Trissolcus basalis | reverse complement strand
ATATATATATATAAATTCACTTTAAATTTTAATTTTGCAAGCAATGAGTATTTAAACAAGAAAAAACATCAAAAAATCGTCGAAAAATGGTCATTTTGAAAGAGGAATCAGACCCAAAATTGAAACAATTTCATAAATAAATATACAAATGAGTTGAAACTTTGTCTATAAAATTTGAAGACGGGTTTTTAAATTTCGTTTTCAGTTAAAAGTAATTATCGTTCACATTTTTCAATGACAAAAGTGAGACATTTTTTAAACTTTTCCGTCTTCAAAAGTTTCGAAATATTAATAGATATATAATTATGATTATGAATAAATTATAATTTTTTTTTGACACAAACATATTAATTTTCAGCGAAAACTTGTGAAAAATGAATGTTTATGATGGTCTTACATTGCTATAAAAAACTCCTGTCAACCAAAACAAAGATCTTTTTAAACTTTTTAATGGGTACATAGAGGAAGGTACAGACTACTGTTGTATGCAAAAAAAATTACATGTTTGACAAAAATACGTCATATTTTAAAGTAAAGGTCGTCCTAACGATGCGTGTTTTTTTTAAATTTATTGGTAACGTGTCACTTACTGACACGGCTGATACTACTGAGTGCGAGCTGACACGATACGCTGATTGAACAGTTTACACATGTGCAGAAACTGCACGAAAGCTTCTATTTTTCTTTTTCAATAATCAACAACAATATTATATTGAAAGCAAAAAGGGAGTTCTAAAAGGCTTAGAATTTATTTTTATTATTGTTGTGAGGAAAACTAACAGCTCTGAAAGGAAGATCTCGTTGGCCCTGTTGCCAAAACTATTGTGCGAGAGCACAACATGTGACAAAAGCAAGGTGAATAAAATTGTTCAGGCAAAAATAAAGAAATTGTGGAAAGATTGAAACGTGCAGATGAAAGTCGCACTTTGTTAGGGTACAGATGAGAGTCGCAGAATTTTGATGTGCAGGTAAAAATTGCACGAGTAAGATGCACTACGTGACTTTGTAAATTACATAGTTTTGATAGCCTGAAAAATAGAAAAACACGGTTATCTAGGAAGCTCAGTCTGTAGTAGTCATTTATGTAGACTTGCTTTCCTTTTATCGAAAAACTTGTTTAAATCACTTGGAAGCTTCGTTCGCCAATTCAGCGACAGTTAATTTTTGACATAAGAATTGAAAATCATGATTTTTTTCACTATTCGTTAACATTCTTTGCGGAAGAATTTTGTAAACATATTTTTAGATTCTACCCTCGATTCTTTGTCGTCACGAGTCATGATATTCCTCAGCTAATTTTCATCTGTTTGACTCAAGCATTGACACTCTCTTAGTTTAATGAATTTTAATGTCCATGTGCTCTGTTCACAATAATTTAACTGTTTTAATTAAACAAAATAACACTGTGATCAATGCTTTGACAATTGAATGTACTTTTGGTTAAGTAAAAAAATATTTCTCACGAAAATACTCAGCTATTCAGAAATCATGTAATTTTGATATTGGGACATGAGATTTCGTTTAGTTTTAATGGATATATAACATTGTACCAATATTGCGTTAGGCGTGTAGTAAATTTATAATTTTTATACAATTCCATATTAAGTTTATCTCTATGGTATTCTCCTTTTCTCCTACCTCATAGTTTCTGTTTTAAAAAGTTATAATCCTAAAAATTTATAAAAGAATTTGATTTCTCACAGTTGGACGACTGAAAAAACTTCTTAGTTTTATAGTTAACTGACAATTTTGGATGTTATGAGTTGAACTTTGATCAGTTTTTCCAAGAAGCGTAGTTACAGATCTCTATTCCTATTTACGATATTTTTCAAACATTTCATATACTTTATAAAGTTGATATGTAATTTAATTTTATGTTATCGTTTTCAGACTTGAAGATGCTAGCTTTGTCGCACGTACAATGATCATTCATTTCACAATTAAATCACACAGATCATATGAACCCTTTTTTTATTTTAATGAAAGGTGAATCATCACTTTAACATTATAAAGGAGTTTAATTTACGAATTGCTGAAAAAAACTTATGAATGTCGGGAGGAATCAAATTCAAGACTTTGAGGTGGTAGGCCGTCGTTTTTATCGCTAGTCTACATGAACAATTTCGATTAGGTATTTTAATTGGGAAATACACTCATTAGATGAATGTATTTAAATATATAAAAAATTTATATCTGAAATATTAACTTTTATTTAAAATTTTGATATGCTTGAAATATATAATGAAATATATGAATGTAAGTACGCTTTGTCTATTCTCGACTTAACGTTTCTCTTGGTGCCACCATTACTACTGTTGATGCTACCCAGGTATGTAAAAGAGCAGATGTTTCAGAATCAGACCCCGTTTATAAGCAGAGGGTTTGCGTTAGATAGCGTATAAAAGCTATTGACTATCACTTAGGATTGTCAGGTTCGTGATTTGATGAAAAAATCAAATGAAATAGTTGTTATTAATTGTTAAGTTATTTGCATGTTCAAACGTAAACATTGACCTTACCTTTAATGTAAAAGATGGAGAGATGACCATACAGGTTGTGGTCACTAAAACCAAGATTAATTTGCAGAAATTATTCATCATGACCGCTTCAAGTTTTATGTCAAGCAATACTGGCTTAGCATTCATTCCACACAGTTTCTCTTTGCGCTTATATTTGCAATTATGTCACAGAGAAAGTATGTTTGTAACGTTTACTGTAGAATCAATATATCTCTTTTATAAAACGTTTGAAGTATGTTGATGATTATTGCATACTTTGATCTGTTAGCATAAGTATATAAAAAAAATATTTTTCCAGAAGACACATTTTTTCTTGAGTTTCTTTTAACGTTGATTATACTTGTTTGCATTTAGACCTAATTTTTGATAAACTTTCTAGTTTGATCTACATAAATTGATCTAAAATGATGCTGTACAAAAAATCATTAGAAAGTTCAAGCAATCGAACAAAATATTAAAAAATTGTAACGTGCTAGAATCCTAACATTGTATGTCGAAAACTACAAATTTTAGGTGACCGTCGACTAAAATGACTTCAATCGACAATTTTGCATTGATTGAGCTGAACTTTCGCATAAAATTTTATGTTTATTAATTAAATGAGAAAATCTTGCAAAATATAAATAAATCGACAATGAACAATTTTTACAATGATAATTAATAGAATTAAAAGTAATTTCCAAATCAAAACAGAGACTCAATTTTGAGTTTATTTATATGAGTGTAATTTACTTATTTGGTTCAGGTCAGAATGTTGAAAATGTGATAATAATGATGACTGTTATACACGATTTCAATATTTTCTTTCATTTTTCACTAATCCACAATTTTCTATGCAAGAAACCAATTGAATAGTTGAAAATAATGCATTCTCAGTTTTTTTCTCACATTTTTATGTGTAACTTTCACAAAAATTTACACAACAAAATTCCGTTTAACGATTCTGTTGCCAACTAACTTCTGAACAGATTTTTTCACTTCATCGGAATTAATTAAAAATATCAATCGTGGAAACGTTTTAAAGTAGCAGATTTAGAAAAAAGTCATTGTGTTTTTGAGCTTAAGCCGCATTTCATTGATGTGTCGCGTGCCGATTGAAAATGCTTGAAAAATCACTTCTTGATAACTTAGAAAAAAAAAAAATAAAATAAAAAAATCTAAACACTTAATCCAAAAGCAAAGTTTAGTTTCTGAATTCAACGATTTTTGGGTCAACGGTCTCCTTCATAGCAGAAATTTAAATTTTAAAATGTCATTCATTACTCACATAACAAACAGCAATTGTTAAGACAACAAATATGGTTGTTAGGATTGAAGTGACGAGTTGCAAAAATTATCAATTTGTAGGTTTGGTTAGGTTAGTTATGTTAGTGTCGCACGGCAAACGCAAGATGGCGCGACGATGTCGATTTCGTAGCGTTGATCGCTTTTAAGATCGCGCGCGCGGTTACCGCGTCTGGCGTGATTGTTTGACGTCATTGACATACGTCATTGCTTATGCGGATGATAGCAACGCTCGGTTAGTCAATGTTTTTAGGATAGAGTTTCCATGGGAAATCGTGAAACTCTCAATTTTCATGTTTTCAGGTAATAGTTTATGAACGTTTTTTTAGGCTTACGGTGTGTTATTGTTTTTCTGTAGTTTAAGAATTCAAGTATATTATTTGTTTCTACAAGTTCATAATTGAGTGATAATTTGAAGGATGTATGTTTAAAATAGTTTTCCATATTTAAGGTATAAGTGTTTATTGTCTATGTAAGATCACTAAAATCTTTCTAAGATCTGGGGAGAAAAAAATTTTTAAATGTACACGTGTTGTATTTCGTAGTCGACAGATGACGTTTTTGTTATTGTCATATTAAAGAAATTTTTTCAGGCATAATTTTTTTAGTTTTTAGTTAAAATTTGTGCGGAATAATGTTTTTTAAACGGTTTTTGGATACTGCTGGATTTGATTCAATATTTTAAATGAATTAAAAATTTTTTTATATTGTGGTTCACGATAAAAAAATGTTTATGCGGCACATTTCTTAGAGAATGTCGGGTTTCATCTGTTAGGGTCGCATCGAAGCAACATTGTCACCTGACTGTTATTCTCCCGCTAGTGATCTCAGAGTGAACGTTGTTTGTAAGATTTTAAGCGATGAATTTGAAGATGAACCGACGAGTGCTTCAAAAATTTGTTTAGGTTATTGTGGGTGTTAATAATTTGAGAGGTAAGTTTCTTTCAGTTAACCGTGTTTTCGTTTTGTTCTGTTTTTTTTTTCTTCAGTGTTCATTTTCTTTATTTATTCGTAGTTTCATTCATGTGAGCATTGTCAAGGCTATTTCTAAACTCGAGGAGTTTATAGAAGAGCGGAGTGATGAGTTCAATGAGTTACTTTTTGAGGCTGGTGTGTTGTTAGATGGTGACACCGTTGGGAGTGGTTGCTGGCGATGTGGAACCTATTGAGGGTGAAAATGTAAGTTAAAAATTTTTTCTGGTATCAGAGAACTTTGACTATTTATTGATCAATTTTGTATGTTTGTTAATTTTCTAGGGTTCGAGGTATGTGACGGTCATCGTGATTAGCGACGCAGGTGGTGCTGCCAACTGGTGTTGATGGCTCACGAGATAATGGCGCGAGTGCAAAGCCACGAATGGTAGTCCGATTTGCGGAGGGGCTTGCGCGTATTCCTAAACCTAAAAAAATTTGTAAAAAACAGTTTACGTACCATTGTTGAGGTTGAGGTGTGACCGATTTCAGTAATACGAAGGAGAAAGTATTCTTCCAGAAGTTTCGCCGTTGCCTTTATTGTTTGCGTATCGGTTATGAACAGGGTTGCTGTTTTAAGCTACAATATGACCTAAAAAAATACTTTAGTGAGAAGGATGCGCGTCAAGGTGTTCGATGCTCCACCTGCGGGGGTAAATTTTTTCGGAGGATAGACATAATTATGTGGTTTGACGCCCTTTCTTGCTATCTATTGAAGCAGATCTTTTAATTTATATCAATTTCATCCCATGCTTTGCTAAATTCGTACTTGTTTCTATATATATTACGTTCATATTTTGTCTTTCATTTTCTATTTCTTTTTGAAATTTTGCGTACGAAAAGGAGTACGAAAAGGTATTTTTTGTTTTTTTTGATATTATAATTTTTTTTCAATAATCTTAATTTATTGTAGAATAATATTATTGATTTTTGGTTACTTGGTTCAAGAAATTTGATTGTCATTATATTCGTTTAATTTTCAATGATAAAAGTAGAGCTGTGGATCAGAAAAACATGGATGAAATTAGTATATGTTCTTTTGTAAGTATGTTTTCAGGAGATATTAATAATAATGATGATAATTTCATAACGGTAACATTGAACACATTGGTACACATTGAAAATAGAAAATATAAACAGAATAAAAGAAATGTGACATGAATGACCGAAAGATGGAAAAACAAATAATTTAACAAAAATCAACAATTCATTTAATCACTTATAATCAGCGCTCTAGTAAGTTGACGTCTGAAAGTATTTTCGAAGACACCAAGAAATTCGACTTCAGTCAACTCGTTTGCTAGCAAAAGAACTCGTGCAAATATGTTATTTCTACCCAATCCAGAACGCACAAAACTGACATCGATAGCCCCACGGGATCTCGATTTTTGGAGCAACTCTGAGAATAATATGCTCTTATAAGTATGGAGCGTCAATTGCACCATTCAAGATGCAGTAGTATATGTTAAGAGTGTATGTTTTTAGATTGCGTTTCAGTCGCGTTAACGTTAACGTTAACGTTTATGTATCATATAATTGAATATGAGCAATTGGAATAGTCTCGCCCTAAGGCAGCATTCAGGCAAACCATGTAGTAAAGAGTACAAAAAGATTAAAATATAGTTAAAAAGATTAAGCGCGTAACAGAGGCCAGAAATAGATAGAAATATCAAATAGAAGTACAAAGTTAAAAAAGATATGAAGGTCGTACAGAATAAATTGTAGCCAGTAGTTTCGTATCAGCTAAATTCTTCTCGCGTCTCGGGAGTCAAGAGCTGGTTGAACAATAATATCACAATAGTCGAAGAGAGATAGCACGAGAAAGTTACGAAGGGTAATTTTGGTACTTTGTGATAATTTGGTTTTGAGGTTGAATAACGACCGCATTCGCAAGTACGCAGCCTGACATTTAACTAAGACGTGATTTTGAAATCGCCAGACACTGTCGAACCGAACACCGAGGTATTTGCAGTATTTCACTTGTCGCAATTTGAATCCCGCAGAGACAACTGTGAACGAGGATTTAGCGTCAGGAGTAACTCTGCGAGTAGGGTCTATAAACAAAAATACAGACTTGGTTGAGTTGAGGATAAGGCCATTCCAGGACGCTCAGGTGTTATTCGGAGCCAAGTCACTTTCTAAATGAATCTTGGCAAGATCAGGGTCACTAGGTGTAAAAGAATACACTAACTGAGTATCATCAGCGTACATTTTTCACCAAAGAGTGTAGCTCAAGGTCTAACAGATCATCAACATAAATATTGAAGATCAGGGGCTCTAAAATGGTTCCCTGAAGGACACCTCTATTTATTACTCTAGAAGACAAGCATTTCCGTTTTTCACACTGAGAGATGACTGTGGTTTGTTATCTATCACCAAAGTTAGATCTAAACCAGGAGACAGAGCTGTCGGAAAACGCAAGAGATCTAAGTTAGTGTTCTAGGTAAGTGTGGCTTAGAGTATTAAATCCTTTGGAAAAATCTAGTAAACAGATGATGGAAACAAGATCTTGGTGATAGGCCACGAGAACTTCATCCGAGACAAAACATAGAGCAGTAGTTGTGTTGTGGGATGAACGAAAGCCAGATTGATAGACATCTAAAAGACTATTCCGAGACAAGGAAGTACGTGTTTGTTGTTCCATATTTCTCCAAAATTTTAGACAAATATGGAAAGAGAGTGATTGGGCGAAGGTCATTCAGGGACAGGGGCTTAGGGATTTTAGGTAGAGAGTTGGTGAGACCGTATTTCCAGGAGGTAAGAAACATAGAGAGTCTAATGGAGCGGTTGGTGATGTTCGTGACCTGCTGAAAGCAGTATATAAGACAGTACAGGACCATCTTACCTAATATGCCATCCGAGGCCGCCTAGGTCAACTTCAAGAATTTAACTATTTTGAACAAGGTAGAATCGGAGATTAGCTGACGGAAAAACAAGGATAGAGAAATTGGTTAATTTTCTTCGATTGCCAACTTCCTCTGTTATTTCTCAGAACGTAACAATTCAAATATGGGAAAAAATTTTTTTTTACATTTAAAATGCAATCTGTACTACGAGCGACGACGAAGTTACAGAGTTTCCGTTTATAAAATTCGCAGAGTCGATTGTAAACTGAAAATTGATAAAAGGTTGCATTTTTTGTTACATTTTTAATTGAAAATGGCCAACTTACTGATCAAAACTTGGGGTCTTTGTTCTCAACTATTGCAGATCTAATTGTAAACTCTTACTCTCAATTGTAAACTCTTGTAAATTTTTTATCTGATAGATTACAAACGTATTTAAAAATTTTTTAAATACTTTTTCTTTTAAAGACTTTTTTCATTTTAAGCTAAAAGATTAAAGGGTGGCAGTTAAGCTCATGTTATCGTCTCATAACATGGCAACTATAGACATTGAGGATGCCTATTTGTTGATTTCGATTTTTGCAGTAAATCGTAAATATGTTTTGTTAAGAAAGGTGTTACGTATGAGTTGCAGGTTCTTTCTTTTGGATTGGCTGCTGTGCCTTACATTTTGACGAAAATTAGGCGCCTTTTCATTTAAACTCATCAACAAGAACTTGAACCATCCACTATGAAAGAGTTTCTAGATTTCATGTTCAACTCCGTGAAACAAGCATTGGCTATTTCCCGGAAAAGCCGCCAAAAATTGCTTGAAACAGTGGTTGATATTTATGATATATCGTCTTGTCACATGAAAAATATTGCAAAGTCTATCGTTTTTTTGAATGAAATTGTCTATGAACTATGGTTTATCACATATACACAAGTTTATGCGAAAAACAATTTTCAAAAAACTCTTTACCCGGTCTTACTGATCTAAAATTTTAATTTGTTGACTTAAAAACTAATTAAAATGCCTTTCTATTTTATTGGCTGCAACATCGAAACACCAATAAAACTAAGATACTAAAACCGCAACTAGAGGATATCCAATTTTAAAATAAGTTGAATTTTAGAAAAATCTAATCCTTAACTGAATCAATTATTTCAATGAAACTGACATTTCAAAAATAAAACGAGAAAAAAATTGTAATTTTGTTAATATTAATACGAATAGAAATGTCTATTCAACTTATTTGCTGCTGAACCGTGATTAAAAATATTGAATTTTAAAAATTAGTTAAATTTAATGAAAATAACTTCCAACTTATTTCCAGCTGAATGAAGCATTTTGATGAAACCAAAATTTTCAAAATGATGCCAAAAATATCAAGATATCGAAACCAAGAATGAATTTTATTATTTTTTGATCATGAAGTTGGTCATATTTGATTACAAATTTCATAAGGAATTCAAGGTGTTCTTTATTTTCAATTTAACAATAGGATCTTTAGAAGATATGAAAAAATCCTAAAGTTATTCATTTCGCATTTCAGTTATATTCAAGCGACGGAACAAAAAGCCCTTTTGAGCTCTTTTCGATAGTAAGGGTGGTCATATTCAATCAGAAATGTTACTAGGAATGCAACTTTTTTTATTATTTGGTTCACAATCGACTTTGCCAAAGTAATGAACAAAAACTTTTTAACTTTATGTTCAACCTGATCCGGCTCAATCACCGCATCCCATCTTTGGGGCTGAGCTGTATGATGTTGATGCTTTGTCGTCGATACGTCTATCCATCGCAGATGTTTTTGAGGGACTTGCTGAACTTGATTGCAAGAAAGGCCCGGGCCCCGATGGCATACCGAATATTTTTTTATCTAACTGTCAATACGCGCTTGCTTTGCCACTTTGCAAATTGTTTAACAGGTCCTTTGAACAAGGTGTGTTTCCGTCCTACTGGAAGACTAGTAGAGTCTTTCCAGTGCACAAAAAAGGCGATAAGTCAAACGTTGCTAATTATAGACCAATTTCGATCTTGAGCTCTTTGCCAAAGCTGTTTGAAAAACTCGTTGTTGACAAGCTCAAGTATCATGTTTGGCCTATGATTTGTAATGAACAGCATGGATTTGTAGGTAGAAAGTCAACATTGACTAATTTGATTGATTTCAAATCGACAGTTGCAGACGTGATTGATAGGGGCTCGCAGTTAGACGTTATTTATACCGACTTTTCTAAAGCGTTTGATAAAGTAGATCATAGAGTTTTGATAGAGAAACTAAAGTTGGTTGAGTTATCCGGTACACTTTTATCGTGGATTGGAAGTTACTTGTCAGATCGCGAACAGATTGTTCAGATTGCGAATTGTAATTCCGTGCCGATACGCACCCCGTCAGGTGTTCCTCAAGGGTCGCACCTAGGGCCGTTATTGTTTATTGCTTGTATTAACGATTTGCCGTCAAAATTATCTTCATCTTCTATTTTGCTGTACGCGGATGATGCTAAACTTTTCAAAGAGATCGCGAGTGAGGAAGATGCATTAGACCTGCAGAATGATCTCTCGGCGCTTGAGATGTGGTGTCAGGAAAACTTGCTTTTTTTGAACAACAAGAAATGCGTTAAAATAACTCACAAAAAAAAGAAAAAAGAACCAGGTTCTTTTTGATTATAAACTTGGTGATTACATGTTAGAAGATGTGAATGTTGTTGACGACCTGGGCGTCACATTTGATTCTGAGCTTTCTTTCAATGCGCAAGTCAGAAAGATTTGTTCTAAAGCATCCAGGATGTGGGGAATGTTGAGGAGAAACTGCGAACAGATGAAAGATGCGACTTCGTTTTTGCTACTTTATAAATCTTTGGTCCGGCCTCGTATGGAATATAATTGCGTTGTCTGGTGTCCATTCACTGATGTCTCTAGAAAAGCTCTCGAGGCAGTTCAGCATAGAGTTCTTAGATTTGCTGCGTATCTGATGGGGTGTCCCATGAATAGATTGGATCATGATTATTCACATATTTCTTGTACTCTTAATTTACCATCACTTGAACTGCGTAGAGGGTTTATTGATTGTTTGTTTCTTTTTAAACTGCTAAATAACTATATCGATGCACCGACTATGTTATCGTTATTGCAACTTAGAGCACCAACTTTTGCGTCGCGTTCATCCGATCTTTTTCATGTCAGACGCCGTAGAACTGACGTCGGTGTGGGCGACATATTTCCTCGCGTTGCAAGACGTGCAAACAAAGTCACATCTCAAGTCGATTTCTTTGATGTGTCAGAGAATGTATTCAGAAGCCAATTGAAAAACTGCCTAGTCCAATTAACTCTGTGATATATTGTTTTTCTCCTGTTTTGTTATGATGTGAAAGCTTGTTGTATCGACTGATTTAACTGACTGTTGTGTAATTGCTGCCTTGTCGATACTATATTTTATTTATACTATATTTATTTATATTTATATGTATAATTTTTGTGCAATTCTGTAAAAAGGGTATTTCCCGTTAATAATAATAATAATAATAATAATAATAATAATAATAACTTTGTTGTTGCTAGTAATACGAATTGCATTCCAACTGTTTTCAATTTTTTTTATTTCCATATATAAATCTCACTGTGAAACGACTACTTATTTCGTTTTCCGGCTTCATTTTCGATTTACGTTGAAATTTTTTCTTTGAAAACTTTGCAGGAACGTTTTTTTCAAAACGTTGTGTACATCAATCCTATGCGCTAGGGTATTCAAGTAAAGGGTGAGCGAACATTTTTTCAATGCCCGTAACAAATGCAACAACGTTTACAAAGTTAAGGCTACGCCATTGGTGCCTGCGTAGACACTCTTGAGACGGCTTAAGAAAATAATGATTTTCGTGAATTGTTGTCTCATGTTTGAAGCATAATTCTTTAATGTCCGCAATTAAAGAATGTTAAATGCATCTTTCAATCAAAAAAAAAATTTTTGATTCACTTAAAAGTATGCACACTGTGATAAACAGCTAATATGAGTACTTCCATTTTAAGAGATAAAATTGCGGGCATAATAGAACTCTCAATATTGAAAAAAATCCAAAAACTGAAAATTTTTCAGTAGTTTACAGTTGAATCTAGTCGATATGCTTTAAAAACTATTCGAAAACCATTCTATAGATGAAATTACAACAATTTTTTGAAAATATGAGAAATTTTTATGGGATACATCAGGTTTGCCCTACAGAAAGGATAGCAGTAATAAAATCATTACTCCAATTCTTGGTATATCGAGCAAGTTTTCAATGACTTAAATTTGAAAGAAAACAGGTTGAGCCAATCAAATGTTTTTTGATAAAAAAAAATCTTTAAATAATCTGGGTTAAAGAAAAACGCGATCAGAGTTTGATAATAGAGAAATCACTTCCAATCATTAGCTTTAAGTCTGCTATACCTAGGGCATACAACGAGTCTTACTCTTTTTCATATATTTATATGCGTATTTTAAAATCCTTAGCAGATCTTATGCTGACTGATGAGTCGAATGCAAACAAAGAAGAAATAGGTGTGAACGCGAGTGACACGCTAATTTTTAGTACTTGCTTTTAGTTTGATGATTTTGTTATCACGGATGAGATATCACACTCATTTAAAATACATTAGCGTTCTGCAAATTTTGAATCAGCAGAATATTTCGTTCATAGTTGCAAAAAATTTGATCAGCTATAACCTTGTTATTATTTTGGATATCGATGCAATATTTCAGGATGATATTTTCGAATAGTTATCCTACTCACTTTAAAAATTGAACAGAATTAATTTTTTTTTTTCACACGTTTTTTTCCTTAACATTGGTTCGGACAGTTAGCCAGCGATAAACGTTCTCACAGAATCTGACTTCAGGTTGAGTCTTATGAAGTAAGTAAAAAAAGAAATTATCTTACTAACTGACTAATATAATGTCACCTTCTCCGGTTTTTTAGGACATCAAAAATATTAGGGTAGCGAAAGTGCGGATAAAATCGTCAAATTGAACACAAAAATTCTAAACTCATTTAAAAGAGAACAGTAAATTCACCTAAATTAATGCATGCATGAAATGAAACTCATTATTACAAAAGTACAATCCAACAATAGCTATTATTTATATGACTCAACCTATAATAACTTTTTTTAAAACGTTTTGCACTTTTTCATTTTTTGCCGGTTTTTCAGTAGTAGATTTTGTTTTTAGTTTCGAGGTCTTTTCCACTGCGTTTTTTGCAGGTTTCACCGATTCATTTTTTTTACTTCTTATTTTGCAATTGTAAGTAATTGTAACTGAGAATTTGATTGTTACTTGCCTGATAAACAAATACACCGGCCCGGCAAAGCGCCTCTGTTGTCTGATTTTGAGTCACGTGATCTCAAGGACGCCCTCTCATTGGTAGCACGCACACAGTTAAGCAAAAATTACAACGAAATTCTTTTTGTGCTTAGGATGCATCAAAGGTTAAACTACGAAATGTCGCGACAGGTCTTAGACAACAGAGGATTAACAAAGACAACAAGGACACGCCAGGTGACGATACTGCAACCGTGCAATAAAGGCGCCAAGGTTGCAGATACGCAACGTGCTGAAAAACAAGCGTGAGAAAAACTATGCGATAATAACTGAGAGAACTGAGAGAACTAAGAGAACACTATGAGGACTAATTCTCAGAGAATGAGGACAGCTTGATGTATTTACCGTAGACCGCTGTACCACTTACGTAAACACTGCGACACTCCCAGAGAATGTTTTTTAATCTTTAGGAACTTGCGTTAAATAAATTACGCGAGTACTTGCGTCGTGTACTTAGTACACCGTCGGCGATGTCCTACAGGCCGAAGAATTTCTGAAACGGATCGGCGAAAAGAAGGGATTTTTCAGCAGCCATGAAGGAGCAATATGGCAACGAGCAGTTTCAGGACAATTTACGCGTGCTATTCAAGAATAGGACACAGGGCGACGAAGAACCCATCAGCGCTCTGATTGTGTACTATCGCCACCTCCTTGATTACGCAATTCCCCTTTCACCCGTTGAGAGCTTAGCTCGACCGCACGTACCAGAACTTAAGACCTGGGTACCGGAAACAGATAAGCTGAATAGCTTTCACGGCTTTTCAGGAGCTGCGCACGCTGGGCAAGCAAGTCGAAGCCACGAAAAGGCTTGCCAAAGGTTCAAGTCGTCACTCAATGCGCGAGAGGACGATGACCTAAGAGGCTCAGTGAACCCGGGCAAGAGTCATGAAAGTCCAGGAAGAAGTGGCCATAGTGCATACAATCAACGCCGGAAGATCTACATAAAAAGGGCCACAGAAATCAACCGAGAAAAAGTCACAAAATAGGAAGCCCTTCGTTTGTAAAAGTCACCGTGAAGAACATGCGCAAACAAATTGTCCTGAAAGTGAACTAGTGGAGGTGCTACTGTTTCAAGAAAGAGGGTGTGCGAGGTGACGAGTGCCTACCTACAAGAAACATGTGAAAGGAAACGAAAACTGCAATCAGTAGACGAGGGTGCCATGGTCGCAGACTCAGGATTAATAAGTCTTCAGGCGACACACATGGTGTTCGAGAAGTGTGCTGAAACGAAAACTGGCCACGCCGAGACCAGTCCCCGACTACAAATGACCATTGCGGGTCAAGACGTAGAAGCATTAGTAAATACCGGGTCGACACACTAATTTCTCAGCCTTAACTGGAGCGAAGTCTGAAGAAAGGCAGGGCTTGCGAAAGATGAGCAACACCAAAGAATAAAAATGGCCAATGAGACAGCGGAGAAACCCTGGGTATAGTTATTGAACCTGTGCGCATTGGTGACTTATTCAACTTCAACCAGTCTTCCCGGATCTTAAATATCTCCTTGAAGATGATTTGGGTCTCCAGTTGGGACCAATGCTATGCCCAAAACCTCTGCGTGGAAGTCTCGAACAAGTCAGACCCCTCGGCACTGAAGTACCCACCAATCCTGCCCCCCGCGAGACGACGAGGCCGACCGCCGAAGCCGAAACGTACAAAGAAATGAGTTATAACAAAATAATAGCCACGACCAGTTGTTAGGAGATATTGAGTGATAACCCGGATACGGACTGCATTAGCTGCGTCTCTGAGCTAACTAATCACGTCTGTTTGAAATGTCGACAAGGAGATGAGCGAGTCCAGTGCTGGAGATGCCGGCGCCGGAGACACTTCAGTAGGAGGTGCCCCAACGAAAAGCACCCGGAAGTCACTAGGTGTGACCAGGAGCGCCACCATGCCAGGATCCAGCGCCAGAATTCTGGTATTGACAGGGAGCGAGGGACCTAAGAACCCTAGTTTCAAGATGGAGCCATATTAGACTTTACATCGAGCGGGCTGCCGATCTTCCACAGCCGGTGCGCTACCGTACCTGCTCAATGGTTCTTCAGTCACCTCTTTGGAAAAGGGCTGATTATCTCCTAACTCTCACGTGCGACCGGAGTTGTCAGTTGCACGTGAGAGCTGACCTCTACCACTGCGACTGTTTTGTTGTACCCGACAAGCCGGAATCATTATAGATAAAAACAAAAAAAGTGAAAAGCCTGTAAGTGCTGACTGTGGTTTACTTACCCCAAAAGTGCGTCGCCGGAGACGACAAAATGTGAACGGATTTTTTGCGTCGATGTTGTCGACTGGCACCCTGTTTGTGATGAGCGACCCACAGTGACCGTCTCTGGAGCAGACACCCCAAGACAGATATCACAGTAGCTTGATGTATATTTTACTTCGTTAGGGTATGAGATAACTTATAGCATATATAATATGAAGATTTCTTTATATTTTCATACAGCTATAGCTATGATTTTCTCTGTTTTCCAAAGTTTACATTGTAAATTGCCAATTTTTATCAAATATATATAAAATTTCGTAATTAACCTAGAATAAAATAATAATGACTTTATAAATTTCAATTACATTTATTTGAATGGATTATGAAAAAAAATATTCATAATAATGAAAATCAAGAAATGAAATGAGTATAAATTTTAATTAGTTTCGCTTTCCAGCGATTGCTAGCTATCAATAATGAAAATTAATAAAAATACAATATAAAATTTTTACTTGTGTACATGTTGATCTCATGAATTATCCTACAAATAAATTTCCCAAAAAACTAGAATTATTCTCAACATCAAAAGCTGACAACGTATCCATAAAAGTAAGTACGTGAGCAATAGGAAATATTCAAATCAATTTTAATTCGTTAAAATTATATTTCAATTATTAATTAATCATTTTCAGAAATATATATTCTTCTTGTTGATATCTAATTAGCATTTTGTAGTCTAACTGATATTAATATACTAGTCTGAATAAAAAACGCAACACTTTTTATGTCATTCATATAAGGAATGTTGTATTCTTTTATTTCTTTTTGAATCAGTGTATATTTTAATATGATAATACAATGTCAATAAAAATAAAAAATACGGAAAGATGCTTAATTACATTAAAAAATTAGTATATTTTATTATACTCATGTGTGTTATTCCAAAAATAGAACTGCTTATATCTTATCCGTGATTTTTCTAAATATATATATTATTTTCTACGACATATTTCTTATAGATATATTAGGAATATTTCATGAATAGCATATATTAATTAGAAAATTGTATTATATTTAATATTCCTTTTAAATAAAGTTATCAACTTCATTACCAGTTTGACTTTACTAATGATCTCTAGCAATAAAATGATTTAGTGAAACTCAACGAACTATTGCATTGATATTATTAGCTCCTTATTTCATTATAAAGAAAATATAGTGCCCATATTTGGAAATATATACGTTGGACATAAATTTCAAATTCCGCGGTCAATAGTTTTGTGTCAGTCACGTATATGAGACCTCAATATCGTCATTTTGATTTTAAAATTCATTTCTTCTCCATAAAATGAATTGAATTGAACCCACTCTATTTACTTGATGTATAAAATAAATGTTGATCTATTTATGATTTCATATTTTTCATACAACAAATCAACAATAACTGTCGTTGTAAGATTTTATTTTAATTTTCGCGTTACAATCGATTACACATTTTTTTCTGCGAAAATTTTAGTTCAATACAATTTTTTTCTATAGTAGTGAGATCAATTAATAGCACCTGTATAAAATAGTCAACAATCACGTGACGATCGTTAAATGATATGCTATCAAAGAATCCTTCTGATTTCTTTCACATTCATCTAACCATATTATAGGGTAAGAAGAAATGTCACATACATATTATTTTTCAGTTAGACATGAATTTATTCATTTACACTGGACAGTTTTAATGATCCTAAATTATCTGAAAATAAATTTTTAAGTAATCGGTTAAGGAGACTTGCCTCGATAATCCATAAAAAATAGTATTCATTTTGGTAGTGAATTATAGAAAATAGAAATAGGATAATAAAAATAGACATGAGCATCGACAATATACATGAATATTTCATTGATATCATTATCATCATAATAATAATTTTTCTATGCAATATCATTGAATGATGAAGTTGCAAAAAAGTATGTTTCGCTGTCATATGGTTGTTTAAATAATTCAATAATTCAAATGTACAATCGAAATACAGTCTAAATATTGTAAACTCATTTTTTATTCTACTGTTGAAGAATTTTACAAATTGATTTTCGGAGTATTTTATGGTCGAACTATACAAATGATTCTCTTAATATTCTAGATAGTGTAAGAACTATATGATGAATGAATGAAATGGTAACTCAAAACTGTCATCTTCTAAATTGTCTATAATTTGCAGTATATACTAGTTGTTTAAAAAACTTAAAATTTGATCCTAAATGATATCTTAAAATATATTTTCTGAACAAAAAAGAAAACGTATGCTGAAAAAAAATCCGCTCACATACTCGAGAGATTAAATATAACGTACACAACTCATATACATTATATATATTATAATTCGAATTTGAAATTAAAAAAAAAATTATCGCATAAGGTTATATTATAGAGTTTTAGTTAACTTTTAATTTTAACCGTTTAAATGAAATAAATTGAACAGATTTTTACGAGGCACTAATGCGAGCTTGAATTTATACATTATCAATGCCCGTAAAGTCATAGCTTGACTTTTCGTTGCGAGTGTTGTTTTTGATACGCCGGTAAAGATCAATCAAAGGCATAACTAACAATATAATTCCACTGAATGCAATAAAAAAACCTGCCAGATAAAAAGATAAGTCATATGTTCCAGTGATATCATAAAGCCAACCTGGAAACAGATAAATAATGTGAATAAATTAGTCAATGTTTTGTTGTAAAACGCTTTATACGTAGAGTCAGATTTGTTACCTGCCAAAGGAGGACCCATCAAATTGGCTAAACCTTGAACCAAAAGCAATAGTCCATAAGCGTTCGTAAACCTTTCAAGTGAAATTAACTCAACTAGAATAATACTTGTGAGGCTATAATTAGCAGAGATGAAAAGACCAAACGATCCAGCAATCGCACAAAGAGCATAATACTTAGTCACCACTAACGGTATCAAACTTGTAAGTGCACCGCATATTGCTATACACAATGCGTACACAATTGACGCATTAACCCAAGCTCTGTCACCTGCCCATCCCAAAAAAATCTGTAACAAGATTTAAAACACGATTACAATTGCGTAATTGCTTAATATAATCATTTTTTCTCTTATTAAAAGACACTCACTTCTCCACCTGTATTTGTGATACCAATAATCGATATAAGCATCGATGCATCAGTTTCACTAAAACCCATTTCAATAGCGTTGTCTGTGAGATATACATAAGGCACATCGTACCAGAGTTGTAAGAAGAAGTTGCTGATGGCAAACAACAGGAACTTGGAGTTAGAGAAATGTGAGAAATCCAGCATATCGACTATTACGTCCCAAAATTCCCACAGTCCAGAATTCCAGATCATTTTTTTATCGTCAATTGTAGCTATGGCATTTCTATAAATATCTGGACAACTCGAAGCTCTCAATCTACACCTACGCAATCGTAACCACTTAATTATTCATCATTAACATTTAGCATATTCGTCTGTAATATTATTTCATTTACCTATTAATATTTAACATAGCGCCTTTATAAGTAAGACTGTGCCTATGAACCCAAACATCCTTGAGATGAGAGCTCTGCAGTTTTCGCTGTTGTTCTAAATTGCTCGATCTTTGCGAAAGACTCTCCTGTGTAGCGTTCACTTTCTTAATCCACCAAAGATAAGTTGGCGCTGTGTTAAATTGTTGACACGTGTCATCATTTTGCGCGTCATCTTGCCCTTCAGCGCTTGACAGGCTCTGAATGTACTTGTTATGGAGTTGTTCACCTAGAGTCTCTGAGTCACTAAAACTCTTCGAAGCGATGAGTAGGCCAGGATAATTTTTCATGAGCATTTTGTAAACATTTTCACGAGTGCTCAATAGCTCAAATACTTCCAAGGGCACTTTTTCTCCATTCTTTACAAATGTCGGCAAGTTAACAAGACTTGAAAACAATTTGCCACCGCCACCACTGCTATCGCTGCCGTCTTCCTCTTGTGTGCGCAAATTTTCTATTAGTATACGACATAATTCTTATTAATATATGAAAATAAAAATATGTTTGTTTGTTCGTTTGTTTAATATTTGATTGTTTTTTTGTTTAAGGGTGCATTACGCTCGAACCAAGCAGCATATTTAGAATGAAATTTAGTGGTTGATCAAAATAGTGCAATGATAATGAATTAGAACTTCTTTTCGGAAAATGAATACTACTGCCTTGCATGCGTATTAGAAAGGAAATTTATTAACAGTATATTTTAAACGAGAATATGCTCTAACTTGTTTCTACATTCGAAAATCTTGTTGCTATCGTCAATATCAGTATGAGTTTCGGCGATAATATTGATTATATAGTTAATGGTTTATGAAAAACTTATGGTTTCGTCAAGAGGCATATATACGAATTCATATCAGTAAAAACCTTAACTATTTCGTATAATTCTTCAGTCAAAAGTAAACTTATGTTTCGTTTAATCGTTTGTAACCTTAAGAATGATAATGGAATTGTGAAACTTGAACGTGTTCAACATAGATTTTTCGCTTATATTGCTTGTGAATTCAAAATAGAAAACCCTTGGTACAAACATGACTATTCAGCGATTGCAAAAGTTGCTGAAATTTTATTCTTGGAATCAGCAAGAACGTATCATAACCTGATATATATGTATAAGTTGTTGAATGGAGAGATTCATTGTAATACGTCATCAAGATTATCTCAACTATACTAGAACGTGCGCAACACTCGGTTAAGGGATATTGTTGGAGAATACTTCTGTAAATCTGCTGTTACTTATGATTCTGCCATACCTTGTTTGGCACGACTATTCACTACATACTCGAATGTTACTGAATTCGGATAATTTTTTCATTGTTTTTCAGCGATCATGGAACAAAAAATCTTGCATAATTATTAAAAATTCTTAAAACTTCAGACTAAATTACTGTGATGTTATTTCTGGATGTAAATCATTTGTTCAATTTCATTTTTTAGGCACACTGCCTGTTGTTCATTTTTCTAAATAAATGAATGAATAAATGAATAAAATTGTAAGTGGTTACTTTCAATCATTTGAGGATTGAAATTAGCTATACAAAAATAAAATGTAAACGATCTTTTTTAAAAAATAATTGAAAAAACAGATCTTCAACTTCGTTTTTTAACAACGTTTTTTCCGTGTTATAAAGAACTATGTTGCTTCCAAATCATAAAATTGAATATAACTTTGGCAATAAGTACTTTCAAAAAGAATAGCAGAGAACTTCAGCACTTAATCCGCAAAGAAAATAGCGGTTTGTTTCATTACTTCTGAATCAACATTTTTCTACTCGCTTTAATTGCTTCTAATTGCTTCTTTTTTTTATCACTTTGATAAATAATTCCTCTAACTACCTTGATTGAAGCAGGCTATTTTATGAATTATAAACTCAATCACTATGAAATTTTTTTTCAATTTTTCATTCCTTGTTACAATTTTTAACTTAAAATTTAAATATTTGTTAAATGATTTAATCTAAAATACCATTTATATCAAGAGTCTTTGCAAATGTGAAAGTTACGTTACTTTTGGTTTTCAAATAAGTCTAGCCGTCTAGCCTTCAGAACGTTTAGTGTTGTTTAAGTCGAGTAAAATTAGTGTATATAAGTGAGCATGAGCCTTACATTCTTATCCTATGAACATTAATGTTCGTTCTCTACCTTTGTTCTACAAATTAGGTGAGATACCGCATACTATTCCGAATTTATTGCAATTGTGTTACTCATTGTTTTGTTTAACGCAGTTTTTGCATTCAAGAACTACTTGCTTTTTGCTATGTTAATCATTGAGTGATACTTTTTTGAGTCAGACATCTTGACAAGGTTGAAATTATCAAGTCAAATTCATTATAAGAGTCTTATCTCTTACTGCACAGGTCTTATATCTGGTGCATTTTCAAAAGTCATACTGACTGCAGAATCAGCAGTGTATCAGTCACATTCTTATTATATGAGATCTGAACTGTAATGTATTTTGCATTGAATTGAGTTAAAATATTGTTTTTTTCGTTGTATTTAATTAATTTCTTACTCGAAATTAGTTATTTTCAGCATTTTGCTCCGAGTAAATTAACGGTCAAGTTCCATTCAAAATAATGATCGGCCAACGGCCATATTCTGATTCTCATTTCAATTCGATAGATTGTTTTGGTTCAAATCATATTCTTAAGCTCATCAAGACTTACCGTTTGAACGAGTTTCATTTTTACCTTCAGTTACCGTAATGTTGTACCATCGAGGTCGGTAACGTTGCTCGCTTCGGTTAATATTGCACCGGATGGTAATTTGATACTTTATTCCAAGTTTTAAACTTAAATTAAAATTTCGCAAAAATTAAAAAATTTGCTTTAGGACAAATCCATCAAATTGTTTTTCTCAATTCTGAAATTTTGAAGAGAACCACGTATCATTTCATTCTAGATATATTGCTTTCTTTGAGTGTAACACATCCATAAATAGACATATACTCATATTTATTGACGTTACTTTACACTCAATAGTGCAGCGACAACATTATCAGTGCTTGGATATTTGCGTCGGAGTACAAATTTTCAACTAGTGAATGAATACATGCATATTCGATTCAACAAATACTATGACAATCATTTTTTATCACATAACAACGATCTTACCAACGATCATCGTTGAAGCGAGAGTTTTTTTTGAATCAACAGGAATGTTGGTATTAGCTGAGCTGCTAGCAGAAAAAGAGTCACCACTTGAACTGTTTATTTTACAGCGTTTTCTCTTTCGATTTCTTTTGCGTTCCATTGACTTAGCTTTGGCGATTGTTGTAGTCCATTCCAAGTCCCTCATTAAGCAGCCGCAAACAGCCAAGTTCAAAAAAAATCCTGCCAAAATCAGCGTAGCACCTCTCCAGCCGTACTCATCAATTAGGTATTGAGTTAACGGTGCAAATATAAATGTGCCAATACCGCTTCCACAGACTGACAAACCTGTCGCAAATGACCGCTTTTTGTCGAAATAATACGCAACTATGACTACTGCTGCGACAAAGCACAATGACAGGCCAAATCCTGCGAGGATTCCGAATGTTAGAATCAGCACTTCCATTGAATTCGAAAATGAACTTATCACGAACCCTACAGTAGACAAAATGCTTCCGACTATGGTGACCTTTTTGCATCCATACCTGCAAATAAAATAATTCCTTCATTATGTATGTCATTTTTTTTCAAAATAAAATTGTTAAGTAGTAGTATTCATTTTTATGTTTTGGAAAATTTTTTTATGACACGTGCCGTTAAAGTGCCCAATTTCCTTTGATTTTTTGTACGGTGTACGGCAAATGCAAATTTTTCACATTGGAATCAAAGAGAAAAACAGTTATTTTTACATGCATTCTTCATTCAAAATAGCATCTGTTGAAATAACGTGGCCGTTTTTGCAATTTATAAATGTTTTTCTTTTATGATTCAATTGATTACTGACGAACGTGGGGACTGACAACGTAAATAATACATTTTGCACCGATAACAGGGGTTTTTTAATTTGAGGGGAGGTTCCGCTGATCGGCCTGTAAAAAAATGCAGTATTTCTTGATTTTTTCAAGCTATTTAGAATTATAAAATAAACATGCGGTTTTTTTGATATTATTCATCAACTATTTCACAGTAGAAAAAAATTATTTAAAACAAAAAAATTCCAAAAATGGCGGCTGCAGCCACAGGTCCGTAAGGCGTTGCACTTACTTGCACGCAGCGCTCCCTGGGTCGGTACACTAATCTGAAACATCACAATTCAAAAGACTTAGTTCATTGAATGGAATAGCAGGACTGTTTTTTTAAATTTAGACGATTTGCAATGAAATTACACGACTTTTGAAAAAATTATTTTTTGACTTTCTTTTTGCACTTCTATCGGCCCAAAAATTTATTTATTCATGCAAATTTCAATACTAAACAAGTTCACGGTCCTGCTATTACATTCAATGAACTAAATCTTTCAAATTGTGATGTTTTAAATTAGTGTACCGACCCAGGGAGCAATGCGCGCAAGTAAGTGCAACGCCTTACGGACCTGTAGCGCAGCCGCCATTTTGGATTTTTTTTGTTTCAAATAATCATTTCATACTGTGAAATAGTTAATGAATAATATCAAAAAAAACGCATGTTTATTTCATAATTCTAAATAGCTTAAAAAAATTAAAAATACTGCATTTTTTTACATGCCGATCAGCGGAACCTCCCTTTAAGGGCGTGTACCCCTAAACCAAGCAATCAGCTGATCAAGGTCTCGCTAGAGCAAGGCAGCCTCTTCAATGGAGCAAATGGAATAAAAAAGTTTCGCGTCATCTGCGTACAACAATGATTGGCTGGACCGGAAGACAGCGTTGATAAAGATGTTGAAAAGCATCGGACCGAGGTGAGAGCATTGCGGTACCTCTAAAACGGCCGAGTAGAAGGTAGCCGTCGAACCATCGACACCAACCGAGTAACTCCGGTCAGACAGTTACGAGGCGAACCGCGATAGAAGCGGCCCACCGAAGCCAGTCGCCTTCAACAGGAAACAGGACCTGGTGATTTACCCTGTCCAAGGCTTTGGCAAATTCTGTGTAGATCACATCAACCTGTGTGTTACCATCGAAATGGCGAGAGATGTAGTTTGAAGAGACGAAGTTTGCGGAGGTTGATCTACAAAAAAAAGCCGTGTTGTTCGTTAGCTAGAAGAGGCTCTATTAGATGTTTCAGCAGTTTGGTGACGATTTTCTCGAAAAACCTTGATGTCACACTAATGAGGGCAATCAAATGATATTTCATTAAATTTGACCTGTTTTCTGCCTTCTGGATTAGTTAGATGAGACTCGTCTTCCAGCTTTGAAAAAAAATTCCTGACTGTAGAGATTTCTCGAACCACATCTAAAGTGGTCTTGCTAGCACATTACGTATCTTTTTTAGAAAGAGGTTGGGTTTCCGTCAACTCCAGGCTCGATAGATACGTTGAGCAGTGATAAGCCTTTGAAGATGTCAGCAAGCCGAAGATGGAGATGAGTGACGTCCAACGTGCGCGGAACATTGTAGGAGCTTGGTGGAGGGGCTGCTGTATTGTCACTGAAAACTGATTCAAAAAAGGTGGCAATCATAGAGTTGATCTCCTCTGGTGAAGACGAGAAGCGTTCGTCGAGATACATAGCAGGTGGTAGAGCTGGAGATTTTCTCAGATTGTTCACGTACCATCCGTAAAATGCATGGATTTCCCTAGTAAAAGGTGCTCTGGCTTGTCACATAGAATCTCGTACAGAACAACCGGTGAGTTGTGTGGAAAAAAATGACACCAATGACAGTTGGTACGTCGGCAAAAAAGCATTCTACGAAGACGTTTTCGGTGTCTTGAAAATCATGGTTAATCTGACGACACGGAAATTTGTCCCGTACAGCTATCAGTACACCACCACCTTTTTATTTTAACGGTCTGTCACATTGGAACAGCGTGAACTCAATGAAACCAAGTTTCTGGTCTCAGATGTCGAGTTTAAGGCCCATCTCAACCAAAAGCACAATGTCGGCAACAGTGGTGGCTTTTAATTGACGTAAAAAATCCAGTTCCATTCTGAGACCTCAAACGTTTTGGAAAAAAAGTGAAAAAATATAACGATAGATGATTATTTTAGTTGTACAATTGATGTACTCGATTGTACGATTCCGCTCGCCGGACTTCTTTCGATAATCGTGTTCCTCACAAAACTTGGCAAGGTACTTCCTTTGGTTCAAGGTAAGATCATGTTTTACTGGGATACCAAGTGTAGCGAAACCGGCGCGGTGCCGAAGGATGCACAAAGCGCTGGCTTCAGAATCGAAGACCAGTTTGAGAGCCTTTGGTTTACCGTCATGAGCAATGCCGCAGTGGGAAGATGATGAAAGCTTGGTGAGATCCTGGTCCTTAGCAAAGTTTCCGAATGCACGAAGATCGTCTTTATCTTCTGGTACCTCGAGATCATACACCAACACATTTCTACCATGGTTTCTACAATTCTCAAATTGAATGTGGAGATTCGTCTGTAGGAAGGTTGATATTCTCTAAACGAGGCTCAGATTCCAGCGCAAGCAGTCTGATCTCAAATTCAGTGACCCTGAAAGTCACGTTGTCGAGAGATCTCTCGATGGCTGCAGTCACAGTGGCCTCTAGCCAGGTTTCAAGGGTTTTGGATAACATCTCGAATTTAACATGAAATGGGTCCACGGTCGGGCCCGAATCGTCCTGATCAGAAGATGATGCAGGTCGACTATTCGGTGAGGCAGGTGGTATGCCTGAATTTATTAATGACAAACGACGACATTTCTTGCAACCCACAGCAAAATGCAAACGCTTCCGAAGTTAACTTAAGGATGTTTGTTGCGCAGGTGGAGTGCACAATAATAACACATGTTACGCATTCGGATTTTTTTGCATTCCGTGCAATGACATCGTTGCAAACAGGGCAAACCCTGTTGTTTGCCATGGTTCAGAAAAAACGTCAGGATGCATCGAGCAGCACGTTGGCCAAAAGATGTTGCACGTCACAGTTTCTGTCCTTGTCTCGCAATCGCAGGCTACAGATGCTGTCCTTGTCTCGCAAACGCAGGCTACAGATCATGTCCTTGTCTCACAGACATGGAATATCACAGATGTCGAAACTTTGATGTTTACAACTCGCAGCACAGACAGGGCACGTGCCGAGGGTGCCAAGAGGTCGACACTAGAACATGAAAGCCCACCAGGGCAAGAAACAGCGACAATAATTGAAAAAAACAACAAAGCCTTACAAAGGCAATGTTGTTGTGCTTGAGATCGCTAGTTTCAGAGAAAAAAATGTGATAAGAACTCGCAGGATACCGCAGAGCAATTGAAAAAAGCTCTTTCCGCGTTTTCACGACGCCAATAGTATCAAACAAGCATCTGAGTTGTTCAGAGATTGCAGTCGCTGGAGCACCAAGGCGAAAAACACTTCTCGTTTCAAGAAATGATTTCCCGAACCTTTCAATTAAAGTTGAACAAAGTGCTTTATGAAAAATAAACCCAAAAAACTGAAGAACCAAACCTGACCAACCAACCATTGAGAGTCAAATCCAGGCAACAACAAGGGCCCAAAAAAAGGCAATTACGACACCGAGAGTCCAGACCAATTGGCGTAGAGGCTATCAAGGTCGAAGAAGAACTAGCGCTTTACCAGCCACCTCGACAAAAATTGCAAACAAAAAATCAATGAATTATTTGATTGATAAAAATTGCGTCTCCACAGTACGTATCCGCTAACAACGCGATAAACGATTTAGAAAATCATTCGAAGGTGATGATTCAAATGATGGACAAACAAAAAAATACAATGAATTATTTGATTGATCAAAATTGCGTCTCCACAGTACGTATTCGCTAACAACGCGATAAACGATTTAGAAAATCATTCGAAGGTGATAATTCAAATGATGGACAAACAAATGAGAAACGGTGATCCACCTGTATACGACAACTTAAATCACATACAAGAACAAATTGCAAACATTAACAGAGAACACGAACAAAATCTACGAAATAAACAAAGACGCGTCCCTGTTTCAAGATTAGAAAATAACGAACATTAAAATGTACGTGAAAATAGAAACCAGCGCAGTACATTACAAGCTCTGCACGCGTCCAACATGATACCGACTTTTAACGGATCATCGGGCTCCGTCAACAAATTCACGCGTTCCGTGCAAAACATCGCGTCGCATTTGTCGAGAACTGAAAATGAAATTCTTTTCATTTTATTATCTAGCAGATTTACCAGAGTAACGTTAGAACATAACTAAAGAAAATCTCATGATTATTGAAACATAGACGACATACTAAAAGATGTGCGAGATCACAATGATCAAACAATAAGTTTTGCAAAAAAGTTTAACTGAATTTCTCTTATTTGATCTTAGCTTGACCAAATGAGCAGTGAACGTCGTTACTAACATAGCCGAGAACGAACAATTACGGTTGGGATGGCAAAATATCAAATTTGTTTCAAAACGAATATTTAAAAAAAATCCGAAAATCGAAATACTGAAATTCGCATTTCGTTGTCTCCGGAAAAGTAATAGTAGTAGTAGTGCTACTTATTTTTTTCGTACTTAGCCAGAGACACTACCGAGTCGCCTATCTAGGTAGATTACGGCAGACGCTGTCGATTAAATTTTGACCGCGTCAACGAAAAAAATCAACGAAATTTTAGATCTGGAAATCGAAATAATTACAACCTGAGTTGAGCTAATCACAACCGAAATTTTATCTAAAATTTAAACAAGTATTCACAAAACCAATATGATTTTTTTCATTTGATTCAGAATATTATTATTATTACATTATGAGAGTATAAACTCTATCCATGTGTACATGTTTGATCCTCAATCGATAATATATACAGACATAACAAAACAGAAAATTAGATTGGAATTTGTGTTTCATTAGAAAATGATACATAGAGTACAGTGGTATAAATAAATAGTTTGTAACGGATTCGCGGAGCCACTGGATCGATACGGCAATCGATCCAGCGGAAAAACGCGCGGCCCTTCCCCTGGGCGCCATTTGAAAAATGCAAAACTGACAGTTCCCGAACTGCCAGTGAACCGGCCTTTTCGTGCCCCATTTTCTTGCCCTTTATTTCCGCCTGAAAACCACTCCAAGTTTGCCCCGTTAGCCCTCGCCGCCCCAGCCCAGTTTGCCCTACGAGTGCCGACCGCCGTCGTGCACCGTAGGCCCCCATACGCGCTCCGTAAGTGCAATAAGTGCCGGCCGCCGCCGAAAACCGCCGCCGCCGCCGCTCCGCCGTTGCCAGCCGTGAGCCGTCGTGCCGCAGCAGTCACCGCCAGGCCTTTTTGTTTTGTTTTTTTCCGCCAGCGGTAAGTCTTTTTTTTATTAACTGATTGTGCCGTCAGTCCGTCCCGACCGCTCCCCGCCGCGCCGTCCTGTTCCCGGCCCTAAAGTTAGCGCAGAATCCGTGGTGGCCAAAATCACCACGTGACAAATGGCAATCCTGCCAGGATCGGCATAATTTGCTGAACGTTATAATTTCAAAATTTTAACAGTTCGCAATTAAAGACGAAAAGCAATTAGCGGATCAAAACAAGTCCATTGTTTTGATTCCAAATTTGACAGTTTTGAGCGAATTTATTTCGTTAATTACATTCACTTGAGATTTATTCTGCTCAACTGTCAAAAATTGACTAACGACGGATAAAGTAAATTGCGCGCATAATTGTTAATAATTTTTGCCGATCTCCTTTTATTTTTTGTTGGAAAAAAAAGTGAAAAATTTTGTGTGTTCCAAATTTTGATTTTCTGATTTTCAAAACGATTTTTGTTTTTGTTGTTGCCCGATAAAAACCTAAAATTGTTTTTTGCCCTTTTCAGCCACTTTCAGTCGCCCTTTTCATCAAGTTTCCCGCGTGCCAATTGAAACTTGTTTGAAAAAATTTTGCCCTTTTCAGGATTTCAGATTTGAGAACCACAAAAACCCTTGGCCCTACCCCTTATTGAATTTAGCCCTTTTTAGCCCTTTTCAGCCCTTTTGACGTCATTTTGAGAAATTTTCGAGAAATTCTCTTTGGAATTTTCGTTGTTTGATTTTCAATCATCTTCGAAGTACTTTCTCGAATTTTTAAGCTTTCCCTTTGGTTGCAAAATAGCCCTTTTGCCGAATTTATCTATTCGTATAAAAACCAAAGATGGATACGAGGAACTTGTTGACCATAAAGAAGTCGATTGCCCTGGTGAGCTCCGTCTATGATATAGACGAAGATTCCCTACGACAGGCCCTTGACCTGTTTGGCCTGCCGACTTCTGGGTCTATTACGATGTGTCGTAATAGATTGATCCAATATTTTTGTGAAGAGGAACTTGCGAATGAAGCTGAAGATAGCTTCAGCATGTCCGCCCCAACAAGTTCCCAAGCACCAACTTCGGGCCCTTCACGGGATCAAGAAGTTGGTGCCGTATCTCCGGAAGCTGAAAGGGAACCAGAGATGGTTAGAGGTTTGCTGGCACCCAGCGACTCCAATCCTGGTACCCCCACTCGTTCTGAGTCTGCTCCCTTTGAAAGGTCGATGCGACCCCGGAACTTGAGTGGGCAAATTGATGTCGATGTTACGCCCACGCAACCAAATGCCCAGCGCCCTGCGCCTCGACAAAGAACGCCTTTGTTTGCGCGCGGACAGCCGTCTGCCGCTGCGGGTTCGAGAGCGCATATTGCCACCTTCATCAATGGACCAGTGGTCGTTCACCGGGATGTCAAATACGGTGACGACAATTGCCCCAATTGGCGCTAGCACGATGGTGACATGCAGTCGAGCTTCGACTCGACCCGTGAGTAGTCCACCAGTGCCGCCGATACATACTGGCACCATCCCTAAGTCTGTTCCACAACAGACTAGGAGGCAAAGTGTGACGTTTGCCGAACCCCTGGCGCACCATGCTGAGCTTCGCCCCGGCACCCACCGAAATGTGGCAGCGCTCGCAGCCAAGTGGAACAGCATTTCGGTGGAGGAATTCCTGTCCCGCTTGCAAGATTGCTATGCAGGAACCGATCTTGATGAGGCAGGGCTCTTTGACTGCCTGCCTTTCATTTTTGACGGAAGCGCCAGACAATGATACAGGCAGCACCGGGACCAGTGGAGAAACTGGCCCGAATTTGTGCGTCTGTTCAAGCAACGTTTTAACGGCCCCCGATTCCAGGCACGAGTTCGCACTGAAGTCCTGTGCCGGACCCAAGCGCCAAATGAGCCCATCGCAGAATATTTGCAAAATCTGCGTGGACTCATGAGCTATGTAGACCCCCCGATGTGC
>JAAMPD010001083.1:52812-78677 GCA_025266255.1 Trissolcus basalis | reverse complement strand
CGTCCTCGTTTTTTTTTTTTTTTTCTTTCTTCTCCCCCTCATACATAATAATATTAAACAGCGTCGCAGGCTAAGACGTTGGCCTAGGTTTAAACTTTGGACATAAAGTTACTTATATAGTGAGTGACATAATTTGCTGCGGTTGGTGAGAAAAATGCAAAGAACACGGAAATTGCTATTAACTTCATACTGTAAGTTGTGACGTCAAGCGGTTACTCCCTAAAATTAGTCTGATTTTCATGATAAAGTTGGCAAATTAAACTAACTTAGAAATACAAAATAATAACACGTTAACAGTCGTTTCGGATCAAAGGGACGAATTATTTATTTAATTTTTGTTACTCCGCCATTGATATTAAAAATACCAAATTGCTCCGGCATTATTTTAACTATACGGCGCGAAATCGCATTCCGTTCACGTAAAACTCTCATTCTCTCGTGTAAACATAATGGAGTATTCACCTTTCTATTTTTTTTTTACTCGAAATAACGGAGAAAAAAACAACGAGGACGTAAAAAAATGAAAAGAGGAAAAACATTTACAAAACAGAGTTTGAGTACCCAGACACTAAACGCGAGGTGTCAAATGTGTGTATATATTGGTCTCCAAGTGCTCGTTTCAGTCTCAATAATCAACCTTTCCAAATGATGGTATCGTAAAACCTAAACGAAGGGCTACGGAATTGCTACACGTGTAAAAGTACGTTTAAACGTATTTCTCTTTTTAATTTCCAACTGAAACGTTTACAAGTGCCTGCCATTTAGAATGTTGTTAAAAAAGTGCACGTTATTTGATGATCGATTGCTATTGTTTTGGATCATTAGAAAATTATAAACCAAAAAAAAAGAAAACAAATTTATAACTTTGAGATTTTCCGTTCCGAAAATTTTGTCGTAAACAAAATGGTTGATAAATTTAATGAAGATCGGAATAAAGAAAGCGAGGAATATGAATGAATTGCTTGAGCGGGAAATGAGATTCGTTGATGTGATAGCATTTGGAGAATATTGCTCGTTGTGTTCGTACAATAGCAAAGGTCGCGCAAATTTTGTCCGTTGTATCTGTGCAGCGACGAATATTCACTGTGAATTCTTCGGAGCGTTAAGAGTGAGATCCGAGTGCCGTTTTCACGAGCGTTTGTTGCAAGAGCAGAGAGTCAAAATGAAGAGGTATACACGAGGAGTGGAGAGTGTGTGGTAATAAATCGCACGAAATAAGGGTCTGGTGATAAATTTGTCGAAGCAACGTTAACTGTAAACGACTGCAAATGCAAGAATCATGTGAACGCATTCAAACCCACAAATCTTGTTTTACTTTTTACGCTTTTCCAAAATGCATGCTAATTGAAAATTTGACTCGACGTACTGAGGAGAAAAGAAGATATATATGGACCATTTATGCACTAATATACGTTGCATATCTGATGGCAATGTTGCATATATTACTGTTTGTTCGGATCCTTAATTTTGATAATTGTCGTCAAATTAATTTTATTAAACTCTGACAAGAAAGATGGAATATGAAAGAGAGATAATATTCTTTTTATATTTTATTATTTCATTGCTGTCGGCCATTTTGAATTATAGAATATATGATAATTAATTTCTTGGAACTTGTGCTGATTAATTTATAACTTTTAATATTCACAATAGAATATGTTAACTGCATTGGAAGAATTTACGTACTTTGTGTCCATATAATTATCGTTCTTTCAAGAAACAACTAAAATAATTAATTAAATGTATTAAAATATTCGAATAATCATGCCAGGTTCTGTGTACAAGAATTCAATTGTCAATTGGATTAATCATTTCCATTTTGGGGAACCCAATCGTGCAACTTTTCAACTTGTACAATACCCAGCTCTAATTAAACAGAATTTATTTTACATTAATGTGCTTATTATAATTCGCTCGGAATTTAAAAAAAATTGAATTAAACCAACATTATATTCCTCAAACGTTAATGATATAAACTTTACATAAAAAATTAATCTTCCAAGTGAATAAATAGTAATCATAAAATATTAACCCTCTGGAATGAATTTTATTAATTTAAATTTTTCATTTGAATTAATTTTTTTTTATTTTGTTTCTAGGTGAGTTGTCGTGTGAAAATTATGATTGTGATTGGCGGAATCTTGTCGACTGAGACAAAAAAGGAGTTGCAATAGGATTATGAGCTCATCTTCGATCAGACATCTTTCGGCGACAAATAATTGACGCGAAGCCTCGGTGCCACTCGAGCAAAATGAAATAAAAGAAAAGAAATTGGCTCGCAAACTAAATCTCTGTTTTCTCGTTTGAGCGCGACAAACGTGAAAGTCTGCGTTCGGTTCTTTTTGGTACGGAACACGCGTCTCAAATTGGATTAAGCCCGCCTGTTGAATTAACTTCGTCCGTTCTTCAGATAATCTAATATCTGGCCGCTCGTCGGCTTCTCCCTGACAAAGGTCGTGGGAGAGAAAAAAAGCGACGATATACCATAATCGAGTAGCGCTGGCCAGGACTATATTAAAGTCGACAAGTTTTCGTGCGGTCAACATTGTGTTTACGTCGACGAGAGGAGACGAAGTTGTGCCAAGTCGAGCGCAAAGGGGAAGGAAAAAGCTCTTGCAATCGCGCGGGGGCTGCTAGACTCATTTTTCATAAGTTCGAAAAACACCCAAGACCGCGACGTAAATTTGAAATTCTGCCGGGCTGTCGCGACGTCGAACGACTGACAGGGAGCATATGGCGCGGAATTTTGAATGATGCTTTTTTGCCATAATCCCTCGCGAATTCGTTACCGCACCGCAAAACCTGTCCTTTTTTTCATCTCTAACTAAATAGGAGGAAACTTGAAAGACAGACGACGTCACGTCAGTCCGGCGTTACCGCAGTTGCTGGAAATGCGCCGAAATTACTTTCGAGCCAAAAAAAGAAAAACGAATACCAAAGTCTTTCATCTGAGAGAACGTGCCAAGTTTTTTGTCCATCCGTCCCATTTTTTCTCCGAGTCTTGTTCCGTCCTGGGGTTCTGTTTCTTGCGCTGCCATTTTCTTTTTTGCTGTCCCAACTTGCTGGGTTTTCTGCCGGACACCAAAACGTGAATAAACCGAATCAACCACACACACCTTATGATCAACTTATGTTTCGCCAATTTCGGCAACTTTTCAGACTAATTGAGAGAATTTCAATGGTTCCAAACCATTCGCACGAAATGCCTCCTCGAACCGTCCATAAAATGCTGAGTCCTCAGCAGGCAAAGTGCTTTTTGTGGGAGATCGCAGCCAACATATTGGGATTGCAATTCGTCATGCCGGTTTTGTCTGTTTGAAGAAGAAAAAATGGTGATTTATTGTTTTCCTTGCACGCACGCTGCAAAAAGTGTTTCTGCCTCTCGTGCAATATGCGTAAGTTTACCGTATTAATTCGACCAGAATGTCCCGCAGTTGGCGAAAATTTATTCAATATGATGATGTCTTATCCGCAGACTCTTCCTTTTTTTTTCTCATCGTCGTTTTGGTTTCTGTGTGTGTTCAGTCGGGCGGAGAAAGTTTGTTCGAAGAGAGAAATTAATTTCCTTGTCGAGGTTGGGGTGCAGAAATAATTTCATCGAGGGCTAGATGAAGTGAACTCGATTCGAGGAGGAAAAAAATATTTGTTAAGTTTGAGTGGGAGACATGCTGGCTCCAGATGTCGAAGTGAAAAAGAAAAGAAAAAAAACAAACGTTCGGCATATTCAAGGTGAAAAATGTCTGTTACTTTTAGTTTAGGCAACGTCGATGAAGTTGCATTTGGAAATTGTCGGCCGTCCTTCAAAGTGCATCCTAATCAATAAACCAGCCTTTAGACATCAATGGGCCATGAATTATCCTGACGAGCATCAAAAAGTTGAAATCCCTCCGAAAGTGCAACGCTGTTTTTTTTAACCAGATCATCCAGGGGTCTTATCGCATAGTGAACATGTCGATCTGAACTTGTTCAGCTGGATTTATGAATGTTTTGATATGCTGGACAGATAGCACGTGGATATCGGCCAATTCCCATCTATTTTCGATGACTGAAGCCGCGTGTCACATAGTCTGGCGCACTACATAAAAACACTTCCATATTTGCAAATCCTTTTTCATAAATCAACCCGGGAATCCTTTCATCTCTGCTAGCCCTCCAACTTGAATTCAAACCTGTCAGTGTCTGGCGAAACACGTGACTTTCGAAACAATCATTTCCGTCCCCATTAGATCGGAATAACCAAATTCAGAGAAAAAAAGTTACTCTTCGAGGTGCCCTTTTAATTTTTCTTTCTAATTTTTCTAATTAGCAAAGTGTAACCACGGAGCTGAAATTCTTCCTGCTCCCACTTCGAGAATTCCATTTTGCAATCAGTTAGTAGTCTTGGCGTCTGACTAAGTGATTGATGGGTATTTTCAATTCTAATTATCATCCTACCGACAGACGGGTGAGAAGACGTATTCATCTGTTGTCATTTCGGACCCGTACATTCTGACTAGAAGTAAATTACTCTATACCTACAGTTTCGAACTGTTTCATCAGTTAAGCAACCTCTCTCTTTAAGGTCAACTTGTGTACTTTGTCGAACATGCGTTGTCGAATAACCGAAGGATTACGCATGTCTAAGGTGTAACATCGGATCCCAAGCTCTTAATTATATTCTCATTAACCAAACATTGACAAAGGAGTGCAATGAAGTTTAGACAACATCCAACAATATTATGGTCCAAGAGATACCGACAAAAAATCGTGACTAAGTTCTGAACGTTTTTTGCACTTAAGAAAACTTGGTGATGGAGGTAAGCAATGTAAACTTGGTGGTGTAACAGTTAGTACAAAATGTCATTAGGACACTCAGATCTTTTTTTTTTTATTTAGTTTTCTAAATTGGTTTCAGGAATATTTTTCTTAAATTTTAAAGAAAATAGTATTAAACATTTTAAAACTTGTATAACACTTATAAAATTGTTTTTTTTTTTATATAAATAGTAATAGATATTTTTTGTTTAGATGTCCTTTCGTTAATTAAATTAAAAGTTTTGAAAATCCGTTACTGTTTTCAGTTTTGCATACCTTATAAGTTTCAGAAATTGGATACATTTTGAGATCTGTTGGACCACATGATACAAATTTGAAGGAAAATAAAAATCTTTGCGGTCTCTATCAGTTCATCGTCCTGTTAATCTGACTTTACCTTGTACTGCTTTTGTATGCGTAACCACTTTGCGGTATCAGATTAGAAGTGTCATGAGTTTTGAGAAAGTTCTTTGGAACGTTAAAACCGTGTGTAAGTTAATTTGTGAAACATCATTAACTATCTTTCACCGTGGATGAATCTGCAAAGTTCTAAACTTTCATAATGTTTGCAGCTCTTAGAAACGAATATGATATTTTTGAATCATCATATTTATAGGCCAAAATAAAAATGTCTTTTATTATTTTTTATCATTCAATTTTTCTCAATAAAGTGACGCTCCAACTTCTATTTTAATTTCAAACCTGAAATTTTCTGATTTTCATTTATAATTTGACATTTTATAAAAAAAATTAATTTTATTATTAATTAAATTATCAATTAAATAATGATAATTAAAGATTTATGGCGGTTCGAATGAGTATCAGGAAGTTCATTTGAGTGGGCCATAAACATTTGCGAGATTTAACGAAAAAGAGGTGTCCGAAAGTAATGCAGAGCAGCGGCGCGTAATAAATGCCGTCGATACTCGAGTGGGCCATTCGCAGTGTACAAATTCGTGCGAGAAAAGAAAGAGCGGCGTTACGAAACGCACAAGGGGCGAGACACAGCTGGCAGACTGATTTATAGACTAACGCTAACACCTCGCGTGAACGCGGTATTAATTTGCCAAGTGCGTCCGCAATAATTCAACGATAGAGCAGTAAAATGAATGATGCACACAATATGCTGCAATCACAAATCGTATGCACCTGAAGCCATTCCAGATCTATAGCCGCCTTTCTCCTTATCATCGCGTTACATATCACCGGTCTTGCTCTGTCTATTTGTCAACTCTCATAATGATATTTCTGTCCCACGCTTATAATCTATAACCATCATTCTCCATCAATAAAGAAAACCATTAAACTCGAAAGAATTTGAATATCAATTTATTCAAAACGGTATTAATTTTTTATTCAAAATTTTGCTTTATTATATATTTTGTGTTATTAAAAGGGCTAAGGTACGTTGGACTTTTTGGATGGGAATAAAGGATATTGCAAATTTTAACAAGCTTTCAATGTGAAATATGCTGATGCGTATATTTCCTAAGTCATTACAGTGTCGCTTAGGTCTTTTGAAAGCAGTTAATGGAGAGTCAGCAGCACATTCGAAATTCGAATTGGTGTGTCGAAACGACATAACGTAACAAAGAACGACCGTCGAAATGGTAACGAATACGCACAATACCCGTCTAGTGGCAATCCCTCAACTTGTCACTTACGTTAACGGAAACCTTCACTTTCATCGTTTAGCCTTTTCACCATGCGACAACCCTTTGATTTCAAAAAGCCTCGCGCGAAGCCTTTTGACTGGCTGGCGAGAAATATGTCTTCGAAGGGCGAAAAGAAACGATTCCACTCGTGCAATTCGTCGCGATATTGCTCCTGCTTAATTATGACATAATAACACCACTAGTGTCGCGCTTTTCCACCATCGGAAAATCGACGAGTGCTCTTCGCTCAACTATATAATGGACCGCTTCGATTTGCTCCGAGTCAAAAATTTTGTACTAAAATAATCCCGAGTGTTTTCGTATACTGCGGACTCAATTTTCCCGTTCTTCGATCAAAAAGTTTTTTGATTGTAACTTGGCAACAAAGATGAGCTGAATTTTGCGACCGAAAAAATAAGGGAATGATGAAAAAAATTTTTTTTGCAGTGTTTGTTGTTTTTCGACGTAACAAAAGTTGGAATAGTTTTATTTGACGTTCAATGGCAATCCAATAATCGAATTGTTCGGATCGAGCTGTTTCTCGATCAGAAAAGAGTCCAAGTTTGAACTGACATTGCGATTGATAAATAAGCAACCAAACTTGATATGCGAGTTTCCAAACTTACAAGAACTATCAGAGTGATACAAATTCGATTTGGGCCAACTATTTTGCAGCGATGGGATTCGATTATGTGGCTGGGAAAAAAGTCGGCACAAATCGTGACAAATAATTCGGCCCTTTCTTTTGTCGTGCGATATCGCTTGCTGATGTATTTATACGTTGAAAAATTAACCGACTTGGAAATTCTGGGATCTGTCAACTTTGTTTTATATCTGGTATCTCTTGACCTCATCATTCCTTTATTATTCACGTTTCGAGAGAAATAAAATTGAATTGAAAAATTTTTACATGACAAACCAAAATATTTATCAAGAGAAAATTTGATTTTTTTATACGCCGCTTGGCACCGGAAAACTCGGTGAAATTCAATTTTACGTGATCAAAAGGACGCAATAAAACATGTAAAATGTAGAGCATTTTTATCATTTATTTTTTTAAGTTTATTTTTTATCGAACGAACGAGCAAAATGAAAATGAAAAAGCGTCCAAAAAACTAACTCGGCTAATTGTTAACTCTGTAAAAAAAAGTAAAAATAAAAAAAAAACGGGGAAACAATTTTTTGTCGAAACATTTTAGCACCACTTACTTCACAGTCAAATGTTTGAATGCAAAAATAATCGATCGATTCATTAATGCACCCCGAATCGCAAACTCTAGTAATCATTTAGACGCATGGTAAACAAATATTCATAAACAACATTAGCATTCTTCAAATAACATTAGTAATTTATTCGGAAATTTCTGTAAATTTAAACACGCCAGGCGTAAATGAGATGTAGATTTATACAAACTGTTGAGTTAATATCGGGGAGTACAAATTAACGCACACCGACACGTAAGTTTAACAAAAATTTGACACTTAACGTCTATAATAAATTCGTGCATCACGGCCAAGCCGCAAACAAAACTCTGTTTTTGGTGATTACCATTAAAGCCCGTTGGCTTTTAATTAAAACATAATCCGCTCGAATAAACCGCACTTTTTCTCATTACGACGGATTAAAAATTGTTGCGCGATAACAAATAATTATTCGCTAAATTAGTCATCGTTGTTGGAGTAATTTTTTGATTTAACAAAAAGAAAAAGGAAAGGAGAAATAGAATAACCGGGGGGGACTTTCAAATGGACATCCCGCCAGGCTCATTACATAAGTTTGAGGAGAAAAAGCAAGGGTGAATTATCCCCGGCAAAAGGAGAAAAAATAAAAGTTTCACGCTAATAAGAAGGAAATCATTTTTTTTTCGCGGATTGCCGAGAGTTCCGTTAGAGACTTTCGCGGTGGACGGCGAAATGTCTGCAGGCGACGAACCGTGCCGGCAATGCTGCTGCAAAATTTGCAAACAAATTGCCAATTCCGAGGTGCTGCATATCCGCAGAAGTTGCACGCACGCGCCAACCGCGATGCGGGAGTGCATTTAAAAAATAGCGATTCGTTCCTCTACTTTATGACATTAGCTTTTCCTTTCTAAACCTTTTGTAATGTCCCGGAGTTTGTTCACAGATCAAATTACTCGGAACGAACTCACGTAACTACCGCTGAAAACAGGAGAGAAAAAAAAAGACAAGAATCAAAATATTATAAAACCCGCCTGATTTTCACGTCATTTTCGTTCCTTTCAAAAATGTTATTTTAATTTTCATAATGGGTAGAAAAATCAAACGAGTAAACATTTTATCATCTGCTTTGAAAGAGCATTTTTCCCCACAGTGAGAAGTTTTTTTTTTTGAATCCCTCAGAACCCTCGGTGGGAATGCAAGGGACTTGAATAAAGAATTTGAAGAACCTTGTTTTCCGAACCTCAAAACGGTGAGAATACTTGAAGGCTTGCACGCGATAAGTAATTGAAGAAAACACTTTTAATGAACAGAATCCAGCTGGAAGGAAAACATTTGACAACTACTTTATAATCCCCCCGTGATAAAAAAACAACTTGAAATGAAAGCCTCGCGGAGTGCAGTGAAACACGTCGTAAGTAAAACCAGCTTTGTCTGATTCGCCGAGGCAGACAGGACATGTCGTCATAGGAAGCTTGACTTGGCTGATGGTTGGCTCATTTAGCACCCATTAACTCTGTACGTTGGATTGCCCACCCCCAATAATTGATCGCTTTAGATACATTATCTTCGATCCTCTTTGACCCGGCTGAAGTTCACTTCTTGGCCGTGTATAAAATCAAGCGGCGCAACTCGAACTCGAGTTTACCTTCCTTTTATTCGTCTCTCTCGATGAAAGAAAGTTGAGATGGTGTCGTCGATAAAGGATAGTGAAAAGGTATGAGGGGAGGAAAGTTAGATATCTGAAAAGTCCAAACCTTTCAAAGATAGTCGAGCAAAGTTCGAAGGGGGAGCAGCCGAAGAAACGACAGGGTGAAAAAATAACGGAAAGAGAAAAGACTTGGAGAGGCCTTCTGCTGACGTCATCGCCAATTCCTGCACTGTCCGAGGCTGCACGTCCGGCGCGCGTTTCCTTCCACGCTGCATTTTTTTCGAGCCGCGATTTCTTTTGACATTTGTGCTTTATCTGGCGACGAACTTCTTGTACTCGGTTCCCCATTCCGCTGTTGCACCGGCACGTCTCTGGTTTCGCCGAAACCATCTCGCCCATTCATCGCCCACAAACCCTTCGTACCCCACGTCCTCTTCTTTCACAGCTTCCACCTCTTACACACCCTCTCTTAACTTTCCCCGCGCGTATATTGATTATATAAGCGACGGAACATACTAACTCGGTTAAAAACATATCCTTCCAACGGCATCACACCAAATACCACGTCGACGCCTCCGTCTACCAAAATGGGCCGATGGAGAAAATGTGTCTCATATGACGAATTCTGAATTGCATTTTGTGGTCTGGCTTGTGTCACAGCAGGAGTTGGGATATACAAGTCACAGAACTGATATTTCGTTTCTTTTTTTTCAGTCGTCTGTATTTGCATATAAAATATGTAACATTTTATGGTACAAATTTTGCAATTTTTCATGTTTTTGGAACTCCTAAAAAGTTTATTGGGCTTGTGATTTTTCTTTTTTTAAGAGATACAATAGTGTGGTTTTGAATTTGAATATTAGTTTGAAATTATGAAAGGATATTCTGACTTTTTTTGAGGACCCAACAGATTTTGCTGTTGGAAAAAAAAAGTTTCAATAACTGAGCACCAAACTCGCGCCCCTTAGGGTGAAAACATACTATCTTATCCGCTGCGCCAAAGTTGTCTCAAAGTTGGCAATTTTTTATCACATTTTCACCATCCTAATTAATTATAGAGGAAATGAAAAACAAGACTTGGAGTTCGGGAAATTTTTTATTTCAATTATCACTCGTCATTTTTTTGTTTTATTACTTTGATTTTTCAGACATTTGCAAAAGTAATTTTTCAATCAACAAATCAGTTAGAATATTTGAATGTCAATGTTTGATATTATGAATGGTAATAATTTTATGCAAAAAAGTTAGGAAACAAATAACAAGACTTTTGTTTGTTCAAATTTGGATTTAGTGGAAATCGGATAGAATAAGTTGAACTCGGCACAAGGAGTTTTGACAGAAACTTCGAGTGACAAATTGGACGGATTTAATTAATGATCTCAATTGCTGATTTAAGGACGACAGAATTAGATGTATCTAATTAAGCTAGTATGTAAAATCAAATATTGTTATTTGCTCTCTCGTCCGTCTAAAACTGTAGTGTAAATTTACTGCCGAAGTTTTAGCTCTCTGTCAACATCGAACCGATAAAATATTAAAATGCGTTAAATCAATCGGGCAATTTACGGAACTTCAGTCGAATTTCTCCAATTAGGAACTCGGTAACCGATTGCCAATCAATCGCGGTGAGACAAAATCGATCGCACGCAATTAATCCGTCCCCGAAAAAGAATATATATTAAAAATTACTATAATTGCCTTCATTAGTAAGACGGAGCTTTTCGCATTAATATTTCAATGGGAGTTGCACGAGGAATATCAACACGTTCAATTTTTAATTAAATTCAAATGTATTTTTTATTCGTCAATAAAAGTGGGCTAGGTGTGATGAAAATATGAATTCATGAATCCTTTCAGTAGAGAAGACAAAAAAAAAAAAAAAAAAGGCGAAAGAATTCGCTGGGGACGAAAATAATTTGTACTCGTTTTATGATTTCTATTTATTTCAAAGATGCAAAAATATTGTTGCAAAACAGGACGGCTTTTTGTCGGGTGTGTTGGGAAAAAGCGACACCGAGCTGCTCTGTCCAGTCATAAGTTTGCAGCCACGAAACGGCAACACGTTTTTTATCCGGCGATGTGTTTCGAATGAATTTGTCAGAGCGCCGGGTTTGAATAAAAGAGGATAAGAAACTTCGTACTGCTTTTGACCTACTTCAAAGCCGAGTTTGTTCTGCATTTGTACAACAGTGGGAAGTGACAGAACGAGCCTCGCAGCGTAAATATATAAGAAATAAATAAACAAGCCGATGGAGAGTGAATTTAATTATTATGTGCGAGATTAAATAGGCTTAAGAGCTCAAGAGCTGAATGTTAATTGTGATTCAAAACAATGTGCACTTTGAGAATCGTCAAAACACGTTTTAAAAATTCCCTTTTTCTATTTTGTTGTTGTTTTTTTTTCTTTTTTTGACGATTGAAATCAAAACTACATTTCCTGCAATTATTTTTGAAACGAATTATATTTTTGTTACAGAAGTCATATACATTTTCATGTCTGGAACAAAGTTATTCTTGTAGTTGATAATTTGGAGCACACAGCAGTTGTGCAAATTATGGGTTTGAGATAAATTAAAACGAGCAATAGACATTGTGCAATTAAATGTAGGCGGTTAAATTTTATTCGGAGGTTACCAACCACTCAAACATTTAAATTCAGTTTTCTCAGCGATGCAACTCCAGGCTCCAAAAGTTTATTCAAGACGCCGCTTATCTAACTCGAGGCGGCATCCACAAAGAAGTTCGGCGTTGAAGAAATCATTAAGCAGCGCTTAAGTCGAATTCATTACACGCCGACATTTAATTTGGCGCGAGACGCCAAATGAAACACACTTGATAATAAAAGTTTATTTTTAATTATCATTTCATTTAGCGAGTGCTTTGAAATCAGCCTTCAAAATTCGAAAGACACCAGCCCGCCCGAGCACCGAGTATTTACTAGATTTTATGAACTTACTCTTGGCGCTGAATTATGCTTCGTCAATTCTGCAAAATCGTTCTCTTCTGCTCCGGAGGAAAATTCAGATTGTATATAAGTACTTAAGTGATATTAAGAAGAGAGATCGGAATTTCAATTTCGAAGTTTTATTCACATAAACTTTTCGCCCGTGTTCATAAGTACTTTCCCCGGATCCTTACCAATCTCAAAAGTTGAAAAAGCTGAGAAAAAAAATATTCGTTTGAGATAAATTGATGAAACGGATTGAAATCGCGATTGCGCGCTCATCGACGATGAATTCGTAGCGAGAAAAAAAAAGAACAAAAAAAACAGAGAGGGGGAGGGAGAGAAGGGAACGAAAAATTTGTTGTGTAAACACGAATAATCGGCTGGATCGCAAATTGTTAAGTGCACCGAATACTCTTCAGCAAACTTGACTGCTTGTTAAATTCGTCGAATCAGCTCTCGTGGATTCGCATCAAACAGTAAATTATAAGCGCCGGAGTCGTCGTTCCGCTTATTATGCAGTTTCGGGCTCGGGCACAAAGCGAACCGATCCCGGCGAATATCGCTTCGCCTCTGTCGGCTGGACGCAAGTCCAATAGGACTCGTTTGTCATAGATCCGGCCGAACCTCGTTAATCAAACGCATCAAAGGTATAGAAAATCAAAGAACACAAAAGTTCTCGGAGATTCTCTTGGTGCTCTTTCGGTTGCACACGAAGTCAGTCTGAAAGGAAAACTTTTCGTGCTGCTACGTTTTGTTGCTCGTCCTCTCCTAAAACCGCAGTTGCATGCATAGATCAGCATTATAATACGAAAAAAAAGCCCCACCTCGAACCCGCTGCTCAAACACTAAAGTTTACAGTTGAGATAAACTACTGCTCTTGTCAAGAGCGCCATCTAGAGAGGTAATAAAACAAAAAGTTGGCCGAGCTTTTTCGGAAGAGAGATAGGTGTTTTTGCAAATAAAAAGATCCGCCAACTTCGTCGGCGGGACAAAAAAAGTAAGAACCAACCCAAGACGCTCTTTCGAATCCTGGAAGTAGACGGCAGCGCCATCTGACGTCGATACTGAGCCGTCAAAGAAAAAGGTCGCGGTGCAAAATCAACGCGTCTGTTTTGCCGCGGGGTTCTTTTAATTTTGCCGGTGATAAATCATCGAGGTGGAAAATTACGAACAGATATATATACATTTTCTTAAAAAATGGTCGTCTGAGGATGGAAAACGCGCGATGATATATCTCGCGGGATGAAAAGTGCGGCGCGCGAATTCGAATGCTATTCAGCTGCCAGTGTCGACGTGACACCCTGTTTCATTTTGATTACCGTCGGCCATTTATGAATTCCGCCGAGGTGATTTACAGTATCGCAACGTCTCTGAGCGCCATTATCATTTACATTTATTACTGACCGCTAATCGCGCCAACTATTTTGCGGGGATAACAAAAGGTTATCCGTGAATAAATGAACACCGTTTGCCGATACCCGCGACCGGCTTCAATTAACGCAAGCTGGTCGGGGCTCTCTCTCGCTGCAGCCGATAAATTTCGGCACGTGGAAAAACTTGGATGACATTATTCATACGATCGAGAACAAGCCGATTGTTGTAACTTATGTTCACGGTTATCTCGCTGGTTTTAATAACTTGTATTGTCGGTATGTTTTTTCGATTAGTCCGGGCGTGTTGATTTTTTGATAGAAAAGGCGCGGCTTGAATTATGATGCCGCTTCGGAATCCCATTCGGATGGAAATTCGAAACTCGGACAAAAAATATTGTCACATTATATAATCAACGTGCCGGATGACGCGAGCCTGTTATGTTAGGTTAATTTATGAAAATGCATTACAATCGCTAATAACACGCCATTCACGGTATATATAATTGTGTTAATTTGTCATTATTCAATAAATGCATCGTCCATTTGCATTATTGTTACATGTAACGCAATTGTGTCAACGAATATGCCAACAAGATAAAGAATATCTGCATCGGTTAAGTGGCGGATGAAGTGACATTTTATTTACCTTTGTGATACAATTTGATCTTGATTTTAAAAATGAAATTTCAAAATCAAACGGTAATTTGTAATCATAAATTTCAATATTCTATAAAAAAGTAATTTTGTATTAACTATTTTTTCAAATTTAAAATATGTTTACAAAGGATAAATTTTTGAGTCAAATATAGTACTCAGTTTAACTTTCAATTGTTTTAAGATTTGAATAAAAAATTTAAAAAAGAAAAAAATCAATTCAGTCGTAAAGTAGAAATAAAATTATCCCCAAAGATGAGAAAATTTATTTTTATTTTATATGTATCATCAAACGTGGAAATCAAATAGAAGCATTTCCAGATTATATAGCAAAAAGAAATAGCCGTGTCAAAACAAATCGTCCTTAGGAAAAAAAGCCTTTAAATCCGTGCTTTATCTGGGGAGGCTGCTAAACTTTGTCGCGTGAAAAAGAAACATCTGCTTCGATCTTAATTGGTATATTTGCTGACCGTAGAGAAGATTCGGGCTGTGCCGGCAGAAAACGAACGCAAGTTGCTTTTAACGGAAATCAGGTGGACGGAAAAATGTCCGGATGCTATCCGGTCCATCGACCTTATCAGTGCGGAATGAATCCGACGCAAAAGTTACGCCGGCGGAATCTAAAAATTGCACGGTGTCACGCTCGTGCGACGCGACTGGAAATCAAAATCGATTGGTTTTTCTCCGCGGCAAATCATCCCCCGGACGTCGAAGGTTCAATCGAAAAATAAAAAGTCGTCTGAGGTTCGCGTCAACGTGCTACAAATTATCCGTAATTATCCGCTCGGAAAAATTGGTCGCTCGGCTATCAAAATCGCCGCAATCGCGAAACGATTGATGAAACGTTTATCTTTTTACGAGCTTTGTGTTTTAGTTATATTTTGTCGACGAGTTCACTCTTTTGTGCACTTTGTTGTAAACTTCCAAACGATCGTTAATATTTTTATTGAGATTCGTTATATAATTCTAAAATGGAACTTTGATCGTGCTGCCCCTTTTTTTTTTATTTTCTTTTCAATTTTCTTTTCAGTTATATTGAACCTGATTGGTTCTCTCATTGTGCGAAAAATTTTATAGCAATTTCCCGACGACTAGTTTTTGAGTTACGTGGAAGTAATGATAGAAAATCAAGCTTTGGTACAAACGAAAAAAAATTGTCTTACATTATTTACTGATGTAAATAAACAAAAAATTTTATAGGGCTAAATTACATTAATGTGTGGAAAATTATTTCTTTCACATTACACAGAGAAAAAAATTCTATCAAAATTTATTGAACTGTTTAGTACAATGGGGGACAAATCTAAATTTCGAAAAAAAAATTAAAACTTAAATATTATAGTTTATGGATGAAAATTTAGTGAACTGTACAGTAAATGGGGGACAAATTAAAAATACAAACGAATATTGAAATTTATAATTTTGATGATTGAGCATAAAAAGTTACTAAATTAATATTAATTTTTCATGTTCATTCATCAAAGTTTGCTGTAAGTTTCAATAATTTTGTACAAATTTCAAATTTGTTCCCCATCAACTGTACAGTTCAGTAAATTTTCATCTATAAATTATAATATTTGATAAAATTTTTTTCTCTGACTGATTTGATAGATTTTACATTAAGAGGGAAAACTGGTAAATACAAAATTTGTTGTTCCACATCACTCTGTAATGTGGAACCCAACGGTCAGATTAGTTTTTTGTTTTTGTTATTTGTTTTTTTTCTTTTTTGTGTGTGAAAAACAAATGGCTATCAAATTTGAAAGTCGAGATATTGCTTGCAGCGCATTAAACATTGAATTAAGGAAAAAAACCCAAATAGTCTGCATGTTTTTGTGATGTACGGCCCCATAAATGATATCAGTTTACTATAAATACAGCGGGGCTTAAATTACAAGCCCACTTTCACAATCCAGCCTGTGTGGAGCACTTTGGGTTTTCAGCAACAAAATATCGGAAAATGATGAAACTGCAGTTAACTCATTTTTCCGCACGAAGTGTGCATTGTTCAAATGTGCGTAAAACTATTAATTATTCTGTGCACAATCAACGTGGAGAACGTATACTTCGGTGCACAATAAATTAAACCCAAACTCGACGCTATTATAAGCCGAAAAATTGATACTGAGAATTAATGAATAATAGTTAATCAGCATAGGTGAAAAGGAGCAAACAAAAATGGAGGGAAAAAAGGGGGGGGGGTTACGATACCGTGACAGAATGAAAACGACAGTTGTGCTAAAAATGTTCATTTCCACAATAAATTCACCGCGAGCGAAAAGAATAATAGAGTTTTGGTGCTGGCGACGGATATCCTGGAACATTTATCTTTGAGATTTAAAAAAGTTATTGATATTGAGCGAAAAACAGTCGTGGAAACAGCGATTAAATGTCAGCGCGAATATTATTCCGTATTTCGTGACACGTCTCTCGTTTGCAATTGAAATATCAGCAATATCGACGAGGCAGTGCCATGCAAACGCACGCGTAACGAGGACTCCGACGACCGCGAGAAATATTCCGGAGCCGAAGGAGGTCCCTCGTAACTTGACACGAAATCCGCTGAAAATCTTTTTTACGAGGCTATTACTAGACGTGAATGCGCTACAGTGACACGCCAGACACAGGCGATGATCCGAAAATCGATGACAGTAAAACATTTAATTGACAAGATAAACACGAATGAGAAGCTATTTTTCGACAGTAGTATAAATCGATTTTAGTCAGACCTCGCGGATATTCGTCTACGTCAAACGCTTACGTTCATTTTCGTCGAACTGATACGAAATATTAATGATACTTATATCCATATCGCTTTAAATTTTCTGACTGTCGAACTTATCGAAATAGAACTATCGTACAAATTTAAGAACAACTTTACCTAGTTTGTGATCGATGCTAAAATAGCGAAGTGAAATATAACTTTTTGTTAATCAAATATTTGTTCCTGACTCGATTATTTCTCGAGTCAAAAATTGCATTACGAAGAAAAAAGTTTCCATTCTTATGAAAAAATCAATTATTGCATAAAAGGGACAAAAATATAACTTGTTATGTAACTTGGTACAAATCATGAATAAACGATAAGTTTACAGTGATTTGACTTCGAAAAGGATTTCTGCAAACATCCGAGTTTATAATTTAATCGAAATTTATTTTTTACGTTTACATTAATTTTAACAAATCAACATTGCAGATTGAAAAAATATACTTCACCAAGTTCGATTCAATTTTTTTTTCATCCAACAGGCAAAACGTTGGAACAATGTAGAATTCCTAAACTGAAACAACTTATATAATTTGGAAATAAAACAAATTTAATTGAAACCTCAATTTGAGCCAACGAATTGGAAATGTTTAATTACTCAAGAAAAGAAAGGAGAGAACATATTTCACTGCGCACAATGAAACGCATTGTGAAGACAAAATTTCTGTACAAAATAAAAACGAGTCGCATTCCTGAAGGGGCAAGGAAAAGGCAAAATATTGCAGCTGCGCTAATTATGCAATTAGCATTTGAAAAGCATGATAAAAAGAAGTCATACACGGGGTGTCCACGCCTCGACGGTGCTGACAAACTTACGTGAGACGTCGTTCGCATGCACACACAAAACAGAAACAGAAAACTTGTTGCATCATGTTTTAATAAATATCACAGTGAAATCAAAATGACACGGCGAAAAAAAGAAATGAGCTGCTGAGAAAACAAGCAGAAGTTAAATTATAATAGTGGTGCTTTCGGCGAGAGATGTTTTATTTTTGAAAACAAAAATAGAAAGAAAGTTGTTTGATGTACAACGTCGAGTCATTAAAACGATTTTTATTGTTTTGGTAATTGCGTACTTCGGTCGTTGGAGATGTTACAATTACGCGAAAACGTTAACTTTGATATTCATTGTCTTGTACCGATGGCCTCTGACATGACGCATAGAACACACACTGTTCTCTACAAAGTGTGTTTTCGCTTCGTCCCCTAAGTTGAACCAGGATAATATAACCCTATTCTGCGAGACACGGTTTCAAATTAATTTGCATTGGAGATGGCAGAACTAGCCTGCCGAGTCGACCAGTTACGTCGGATTGACTCCGAACAAGACCAACAGCGGAAGAATTAACAATTGCCAGAATAGTCAATGCGATATTTGCGTTTGTTATTTAATTACTTTTCCATCAATGTGTCCCGTACAATTTCGCGAGCTAAACAAAATGAATACCCAGTTTCGTATTACACACGAGCGTGTCAATGAATAGTAGAAAAACTGATTTTCATTTGAACATCATTCATTACATTGAGACACGATGAAATTTTCATGTAATCAAAATATTTCACGTCATTTGAATTATTCAATTGACGAAATTCAACAATATTTCATAAGCCCAACGGAGTTTTGAAATTAAGGTATAGAAATAATGGAATAAAACAAAAATGTGAGTCTGATCCAACGATAAAGTTGATTTTATTTTTTTTTCTTCTTTTTCGCATTGATGTCAGACAAAAAACTCACTTAGAGAAAAGCATACCCAATTTCGTTGAAAAGACTTGTTTCATAGTCATAAAAAGCAACCCGGTTCTTTAACTGCCAAAGTAGTTAAGTTGCGCAACTGATTACTTGCCCAACTTGAGATCAATTGAACACTCTCAAAATACTTGATCGGTAGATATCTTTCAGTAATGATTTACTAACTTCCTCGCAAATGAAGCAAACTTCAAACGATCAAACTTTGATTTTCGAACTTTCCTCTTGTGAAAAAAAAAAAGGAACGAAGAGAGTAAATGCGTAATTAAACGAATAAAAAGTTGATAATTTTATATCAAAGAGATGGCCAGTGCAAAGTTTAATCTTTTCATCCCCTGGCGATGGTAAACAAACTTGGCTCCCGAACATCGGTATACATATTCTTCCCATATCATAATAGACTTCTGTTAAACATAATTCCCGGTTTCCGCATCACAGGAGCAACCGTACTTTCACGCTGAACTGCGCACATGAGGTATTCCTGCTCTCTTGCCTCGAAGAGGATTCTCCTCGAAGAGCAATAAACTTGAACCGAAGGCGAATAGAATCCGCAAAGAAACATCTTTGAACTTAACACGGGTCACCTAACCCTGTGGTTTTGAAATTCTCGTACCCATGACTTCTGACCTTACACAGAGCCTTACATCGTCTAATTTTACATGCATTTAGCTCTGCCAGTTACGAAAGCGATTGTCAAAGAAAAAATACAAATTGCCCCCACGTCTCCAACGTTGGGATCGTACGAAATTCGCCAAGTTCCCTTAACAAAGTTGTAATTTCGAATGGAGGAAAATTTCGTCGGAATTGTATAAGTCTGGGAGTCTGTTCGTCTACATTGTTTCTGTTTCGTCTTTCCTGGTCTGACAGTTATACCGAAGTCGAAAAGCTCACTGACGCATGGTCCCGACTACGCTCGGCATTGCCAAACACTCAAATAACGTCGCCTCGCGAATCTTTCCCAAATATTATAAAGACGTGATGCTTGGCGCAACTTCGCAACGGAGTTTGATGAACGACGTACGAGTCGATATTCCGCCGGAGTTGAGCGAGTATTTGGAAGTTCCATGATTTGGAACTTCTGCTGGATCTTTCGGCCTCTTTGCGAGCGTCAGCCACGCTTTCTCAACTGCGAAATTGCTGAGATGGTGCTGCTATGAGATTTCCTGAGTTAACACACCGTCAAATTTCGGCGCCACCGATGTTGTGCAGAGAAAAAAAATGAGAGAGACCGGGGCAAATATCAGAATTTCGCGCTCAGATAAAGTTCAACTCGCTTATAACGGGATTCATCTTTTTTTACTCACAGATTAGTAGGCCGGTTAAGTCTAAAAAGCCATATAATCTGATTGGATTTATCTCGATCAACATTATATTCCAATACTTTTTTTCATAGTGGATTTTGAAAGCAAATTGCAAAAAACTTTTTTGATGTAAACAATTGAGTGTCAAAATCGAATTGAATCACTGGTAACAAATTTTTATGTTTTAATTTTTAATTAACGAGACAAAATTAAAATAAAATTCATCACAACGTTGTTTGATTTAAATTAAATTCAAATAAATTTGTTATTTGAGAACAATTTCATTTCATTCGAATGTCGTTAGTCTTTTTCTGCGTTTATATTTTGATCAGTATATGTATTGTGTTTTCAAAATGTTTTAAAATTAATCTGTGCCAAAAAACATCTTTCAAAGCATTCAATTTCGTCATTTAAATTATTTCCAATAGTCATATTTCAAAACTCGTAACAAATAAAAGTAAAGAACAATGTGTTATCATTGAATTTTAATAAAAAAAAAAAATCAATTTTAATTTTAATCGCGGAAACATTATTTCAGTTTACTATCGTACACACGTTGGCCATAAAATTTTTTCACGTTAAATACCATTTTATGTGTTAAGCATAAAGATTTGTTCTGTATTTTATTTCCATCTATGAAACCTTCCTGTATAGTTTCCAATCTGCCACGAATTCATTTAACCTAGAAAACAAATCGATCAGGTTTGAATACCAAGAGTGGCAATTGAAAAGCCCGAGTGCTAATTGGGGAAACAAATTTTTGCGGTTGTATTAACGTTTGTTCGTTAATTACAATGCTCGCTCTTTGTGGGCTTCCCTCTTGTTATCACAATCATTTGTCCATTTTTCTTTCTTTGTTCTTTTTTTGTTCATCGTACTTTCTTTCGTTTCATTTTACATTTACAAGACGTTTCATTAAATTCCATTCAATTAGCCTCGTCGACACGCGAGGCACGTGGGCAGAGCGTTTCGTAACTTGTTGAGTGATTAACAGACACGTCCAGGAGTCACCTTAATAACGGCCCAGTCAAAAGGTCCTCCGCTCGAGGGGCTCGACCTTTTCGGACGGAAATGATCTAATGAGTTGGAAAAATCAATTCGGAGCGAGATCCTCTGACGCGCGCTACGAGGCTCTAATTAACCATAAAAATAACAAGATTTCTGCGGTCCCCGGAGCGGCGTGGCGTGGAATCAATAAGTTTTCATATAGGTGGGAGAAATGGCTGAGGTGGTTCGGTGCCGGAATCGGCGCGGAGACATAAAAGAGAGAAGTCGAGCCGAAAGCACGTCGTCAAATTTGTCTCGTTAGAGTTCGCATTGTGTCCTCAGGGCCGATTTACGTTCTCGTTATCGGCACTTTTTGCACGCCCATTTCAAACTCCACCGACGACTCTTCGCGCGCCTACTTTCTTTTCTTTTTCTTTTTTTTTCTATCCGACGAATATTTGGATCATTGCGTAATTAAACCTTTTTTCACCCTCGTGCGAGGTCTAATGTGACGCAACCATTTGCAGCTGAAAATGTTGGGGCATCACACACCAAAAGTTTCGCGCGCACAAAAGAGAAAGTTCCACGGGAAATTTTTACTCGCATCCTCGTGTGAATGCGTTTCGAGAGTGAGCCGATTTTTTTTTATTTTCGTTTATTTTATCCTTATCAGCTGGGGCCTTTCATTTCGTTAAGTATTCAGATCTTTTGAATGTGCTTGTTCCGGTTCTGCCGGCGTTTCTCAATGACATGTTTTACAATAGCTTATAATTTATATCGGCATAATGAGGTATTATATGTGCCGCACGCAACGAGATCCCGCTCTAGTTTCAGCGTTTTTTTCTCTCTTTTTTTCTCTCTCTAAAGAACTGCGCCCATTTCGGGCTCTTCAATTGTCTTTGATTTCATAGAAAATTGCTTGCGCGGTGAATAAAAAATGAGCATCGAATCGCCGAATGAAATGGCGTTGATTTTAATTTGTCGGTTTTTTCTTTCGCCGGTTTCGTGTTTCTTCGCGGTGTAGCTCGTTCATTGCTTATGCGACGAAAAATTATATAGTAACTGTTGGAGTAATTTTGACACTGCGACGTAAAAGTGACACTCGAAAAAATGTCAAAATAAAATGCACCAGCTCCGTATATAAATCTGATTAAAAATGAATTTGTAAACGCAAATTCGATAATGTCATATTCACCTCACCTGTCTCAGTTACCCCAATTCCAACTACATAAAAACAACTTTCAGATAGCATTTTCAATTGGATTAAAAAAATTTATAAAAATAGATTTCCGTGTATTATTCAATAAAAACTTTTACTGCAAAAAATATTGGTAAAAAAAAATTTTATTGATCATTGTGTATACAACTTTACAAAAAAAAAAAAAAGTTCTATAAAACTTGTAAAAAAAATATCATGATCTACTAAATCTGATTCAAAATGGGTAAAAAAATTTTCGCTTATTAAATACAATTGAAAAACAAAAAATAAAAATAATCTAAACACGTCATTCTGCTTCATCAAGGATAAAAATATTATCTCGGACTGTGTCACAACTTCATAAAACTATCGACTCGATATTGTTTATTGATATCAGAGTCTAAATTTGATCCGAGCACTTTGTTATGTTAAGCTCGCTAAACGTTGACTAAAAGGACATGATAAAGCCCGTCCGGCAGTCGGCGTAATCGAATAATCACGCGGATAAATACTCGATATTGTATACCATTCGAAAAAGTCCAATTAATTAAGAATGAAATAATTGGCAAATTTTAATTAACGTCGGGGCGATAAAAATGGGGTGTGCCCTCCGCAGGGGGGAGGGTCGGGGACGCGCTGAATAAAAGGCAGGCGCCACACTAATCCCCACGGTAAATCATGAATAATCCGCGGAATCTCTATATCATCAGCACTCTAACAGACGTCTTGTTTTATTTGCAGAGAGCGTACCGGAGCCGCGACAGTGCCCGTACCTGGGAAAATTTACGGTGACGGGGATAAACAGAATTCAGAAGAACAACCGTAAAAGTCGCAGTTATCACAACGAACCGAAAAGTTCGTCGGAGCAAGACAAAGTGCGCCACTCGACGGAGGAGCGGCACGCGAAAAAGCTCAACTTCGAGGTCAACAAGCGCCACGTTAAGGCCAAACGGATAGCCAGACAGAGCGGCCACGAGAGGGCCGATCGGAGCGCGATAAGACACAAGATCGACAGGTCGCGGAGGGACGCCCACAGGCTCGAGGACTTCCAGGTCGACGCGGACGATTTCACGCAGATGCAGGGATTCTGGTCGGCCCAGTTCGACGGCAAGGAGGACATGCTGCAAGTGCAGGACGACTATTTCGGCGACTACGACGACGACAAGAACCCTCCAAAGAAGAGGTTCTTCTCCCCCCAACAAGACATTAGCCTCTTGACTTATCAAGATCTCGTCAGGATGAAGAGGGGCTCCGAGAGTGACTTGGCCAAGAAGCGGAAAAAGCGCGAGGAGACAAAGACTAAATGTCATTCGGGCATTACCACTTTGATCATAGGCTGTTCCACTGCCGACAAGATGGAACTCCTGAGCGATTGCATCGACGATGACACCGTCACGGGTATTTGCATCTTTTATTTCTCCCCCCCCCCTTTTCTTTACTTTCTTATCATTTTTTCTTGTTCTCTTCTTCTTTTTTTCTTTTGCAGTCTCTCCTGCTGTTTTTTGTTCACTGGGAAATTGATGAGTTTGGATCAAATGCCTGTTTGACTTGGAGATTCTCTATTGACTGTAAATGTTTGAACAATTTGTGTTGCTCATTTCTTGCTTCTGATGAATGTAAACTTGTTATTGGATTCACATTTTCAATTTCTTGCCAATGTAGAAAGTAAACAGCACGGAATTAAGTTCTGTATTTCTCATAAAATAAGTATCGATAATTATCGATCGATTAGCTGGCAACTGAAACTGATTATAATTTGCATCGAGTGTATCAAAGTATTGTTGATACATTAAACGCGCCACTCGATAATGCATCTGGAGAACGTGTATTTGAACCAGGCCATACAACAATATATAATGCAGTTTTAAATTAGTAAGGATAAATTAATAACTCATTCATAACTCTCTTTTCGAGTTCACATCAAGTAATCAAGCTCATACCTAGTTCAAATCAAATAATTATTGCTTCATTTCGCAGTTGCCATCTTATTTTCCTTCCTTTTTTTATCTCCGGTTTTGCTTCATGTACTTTTGATCAAACAAAATACGTTCTTCAAAATTACATACGAAAATCAGGTTGTTTAATAAACATCACAAATTCATAATAACGTGCATTTATGTGCGCAACTAAAACAACGATTATTCGGCCTCGTTCAAGTCCATTGATGAAAGTTCATTTTAAACTCCAACCAACTTGTACGCCATAGAAAATAGACAAAAGTAAAAAGTAGCATTAACAAAAAAAAAGAAGAGAAAAAAAAGGCTCCGCTAAAGCGAGCATGATATCGTTCTTTGCCACAATTTGCGCTGTTAATCTCTTCTCGGATTGGCCAAATTAGAGCTCAATTTCATGCACCACCGCACACCTATGCCTTACAAGTTCAAACATTTTTGCGCGAGATTAACGTTTTATGACTCTTCCGTTTGTGAATCGCACCGATGGTATTGATGAATCGCTCAAAAAGGCGGCTTCACTCGACAAAGCATAACAATTTTTTGCCCGCTTTTCACCTTTATTTCCGCGAAACAAAAATTCGTTCATCGATGAACAATTTCCGAACACCTTTTTTTTTTCCTAATGAAAAAAAAAAAAAAAAAGAAGAAGAAGGTGAGGCAAATAAAGCGTATCATCGGCGCGGATTGACGAAAATAAATGCATTATGTTTATTCATGGGACACTCGAATTGATTAATTGTTTGTGTCGTAGCTTATTCGTGTCACGGAAGGTGGTTGGATGCCGAAGGCACGCAGTTCGTGATTGCTACGCCCCTCGCACGCAGAACCTCCTGGACTAGCGAGAACAATAAGCTGCAGCCGTACAGAAACACCAGAAGATTATGCTTCATGTATCGGGAAAGCGGCGGAGTTGTTAGCCTAACTGCCAGTTCAGTTGCCTGTCAGAGGGGCTTTCCTCGCTCTCCCCCCATGCTGGCATTTAATGCTACCAGTATTGGTAAGAGCATTGTTTGCTTCTGTATTTATAGAAGTCACTTCATCCTCGAGCATATTGAAGTTCAGATTTAACTCATCAAACTAATGATGGTCGCTTCGCGGGCTCCGATTTGTTGTAATTAATTCCGTACGGCTGAGGATTACACTATTCCAACCATGCGTGAATACTTTACAATCAAATTGTTTTTTACAACTTATATCCGGATAGAAATTTCAAGTCTGTTGGAAAGTCAAAGTTTTAGCTTCAAAATTATTCTATGGTTGTGGTGGAAGTTGACTTTTTAAAAGTAAAGCAAATCTGTCAGAGTAAAAAAAATTAATTTGATATATAAAGTTTAAAAAATACAATTGAATTTTTATTTCTGACAGTGATGTTATTTCTACGTTAAAAAATCAATTTTCAGATTTTACATCAATGTTTCATATACTTTAAATATTCAGTGCAAAAAGGGAAAAAATGAAAAAAAAAATTCTTTTAAAAATGCGTTCACATTATTTTCAATGACTTTTGAACAAAAAAAAATCGATTCAGCTATAATTGTACTCTTGAGGTTTTTCAAACTATTGATTTTTATTTATTTTTTTATTTCTAATTTTTTTTTTTTTTTTTTTCTATTGGTAACGTTTAGTTACTATAAATCTTTAGGGTTGTAGATTG
>JAAMPD010001083.1:30060-52795 GCA_025266255.1 Trissolcus basalis | reverse complement strand
TTATTGTTATTTTTTATTTTTATTTTTTTTATTTACTATTTTTTTTTTTTTTTTTTCTATTGGAACGTTTGTTACATAAATCTTTAGGGTTGAGATTGTTCTTGTTCTTTTATCCGATTCCTACACGGCCAATTAAAAATTGAAACGCTGAATAATTCAAAGTTATCAACAAATTTCTGGCGCAGTCATGAAGTTATAATTGCGGTGAATAATTAAGTACCGTTCCGTTTTATTTCAATAATTCCTCTATCGAACAAGATGTAATATCCGGTTTCTCCACACGAAAAGCTGCTTTGAGTTTTGAAGAAAAAAAACCGATAATTCCACTTGTGCTCTATATCGGCTACATGAAGTATCTGTTTACAGGTCAGTGCATGGACGATAGCAGCACAACGAGTCATCGAGCGTCGTACCTGATGGTTACCGTTATAGCAGTGACGTTAGCGCTGATTAGGTGATTTTAATGTATAAAGAGAGCCAGCTCGGTGCGACTGCGCTTCGTCAACAGGATAGACACATTTCTCATGTATGATACGCCGATCTCGACAAACTGATTCGAGGGGCACTGCGAAATTCGTCGAGGCACTTTCGAAGAAAAGGACGGCTCAACGAATGGCATTATTGCGACCGATCGGCAATTCAGATCGTATTTCTAATCTGGTCCATTGCAAAGGGTGCAGGCAAAATCAATGACCCGAGATGTCATTCCTTCTGCTGGCACAATTTGCCATGGGACACGCGTGTAGATTTTTTACAGACAGCTTTTAACCGAATACAATTGCGATATTGAAAAACAAAAAAAAATGAATGAGCCAAAATTTATGTATGAAAAAAAAAATTGTTTAAAGCTCTATGGGTTACACCATATCACGAGTACGAATGCGACAAGCGTGACATACCAAGTGAGAAAGTAAAAGGCAGGAACCTTGTTTTAGCGATTAAGGTTTTAACGTGAATTATTTATTAACGTAGACCATTAAAAAAGTAAGCATTTGTCCTTTTAAGGAGATAGGGTTATAACGATAGCTAATTATCAAGTTAAGGAAGTGAATCAATGCAATACAAAATTTTTGATCGAATTATTTTTTAGTTCAAGAGGTAAGGGGAACGAAGGAGGATGAGTCGCAGTTTGTTTCGTTCGCTTCTGGGAGAGGTCTAGAGAATGTAAAAATGAATGACAGTTATTGTCATGTTGGTCGGAACAGCTTTTGTAGATTTTTATTTATTCATTTGTATGAATTTATTGTTTTACTTAATTCCTGTGAGATTTGAAAATCAAATGTCAACTTTCCTTAACAAATCAAATGTTATTTGAATTTGTTATTTAAATTTGTTATTTAAATTTGTTAAATTTATTAAAAATTAAAATTCAAATTGAGTTTTCTAAATTTTTTTCTTGAAGTTTGTTGGCTGACTTTTTGTAAATGTTGTATGTGCACAACATCTTGTTTTTTTATTTTCATTTTAATTTCGCTTTTTGCTGGAGATGAGTACTTTAACATTGCTGGCCAACTCGTACAATTTTCAACCGACCAAAGGTTCAAGAACATGTAAAGCGCAAACACAATTTTCGTAGTGCACAAGATAAACCGAAACCATTTCAAAGACGCAGCCCAAAACTTGATGTTAAAATTAAGAGAAAAAAAAAAGATTAAAAGTTTATATGAAAACTTTGTGTGTGAATAGTATTTTAATAAACAAACTAAAGCACTGTTGAAAATGTTACTTATAAAGTTTATAAATTTACGTCAAATAACGTTTCAGATGGAAATTATATTTGTATACAATTTTTATAATAACCATATATAGTATAGAAATAGCATATAGAATATAAATCCTGACAATTTGCATTTGCGTTAAACGTTCATTCTGATCCGATGTTTTCGCTTTACACAGAACCCATCCAATGAAACAACAGGTCTTTCGAAATGCTTTCGGATTATCGATAAGTGGATTTCTACGCGAACGCACAACTATTAAATCCGAAGTTTCAAATAATGCCAATTAACTGTTCGAATGCTCAAGTATTTTCAAATTGGATTGCTGTATACCGTATCCGAAGCATTTTTGCCTCCATCTTCGATCTCCAATTACTCTCGGCTGTGCGATAAAATGTTTCGTTCATACGTAATCGAGCCCGATCTCGAAAAAGCGCGGCTGTGAGAAATTTTGCGCGTCGATGTTTTCTTTTCCTTTTTTTGTCGCAAAATGTCCCCAGCCGCGCAGTCTGATGCAAGCAATAAGCAATAAAAGCACGACGTACGTCTGTGAATAGTCTGAAAATCAGAGGTAGATGTTTGACGACAAAGAGACAGAGACAATGCGTAAATTTAATATGAACCGAGGTATTATTAATTTATTATCTGTTCAAATTTGTTATTAGAATATAAGCGGTTCAGATGATGGTACATTTAGAAGACATTATTTTATGTAACTATAACGAGTAGTTCATTTTACTGACACTTTTTTTCGAAAGTGTATTGTACAGTGTGTAAGTTGTAACAAAGTGATGTTATCAGTACAGCGAAACTGGAAGGCGCGCACGCGTTTCGAATTAGTTGCGATGTGTTTGCGTCACGGCGTATAAGTTTTGCGAAGTTAAGCCCGGCATATTAAGTATGCATCCTCCGCCAAGAAAAAAGATCACCGCGCGGAAATGAAAGCTTGTGAAATTTCCGCCTCTGATCGACGTCTTCCAGTTCTCGCGTGGCATTCAGATTTTTTTTTCAACGAATCTGCGAAAATGGCAAGTGACAATGGAGCAGTGCGAATGCATCCGGAGATTTATGTTTTGTCATGCAAATGGGCTAAGTTGCAATGTGTTCTTGTTTGTTGTTTTAATTCAGTTTTGTTAATCTTCATTTTGTAATTTTTTTGTTGAAATACAAGACTGTAATATTTTGAAATAAATTAATATTGAACATTCCTGATCGATTTTAATAATAAAAAAGTCAAGCTTTCTTTTGTCAATAATTCCCCATTTTTATAGTCACTGAAATATGGAATATCAATATCAAAGTATTTGTTGCAAAAGAAAGAGTCACAATTAACCTTACAGGTCTCGATTATTTGTCCATATAATTTTCGCGATGATGTACAAAACAAAATTATAAAGCGACCTGCGTTACAACGTTAATGAAAGCACAAAACATTGTACACGCTTTGAATAGTGCACCACTAATAGACCCACTATATATTTTGTTATAAAGAGTTATTTCTGGTTAGAATTCTAGGAAATTGCAATATTGACCATAAAAGAGATTATGTTTCGTATATGGTCAATAACTTTGTAGCGAGTAAATTTAATTTTCAATTACATAATATAGGAAATTCACTATCATTCCCATTCCATGAATTAATTTCAATAAAGAGAAAATTCCTTGTAAATTGTTTTATCAAAGAATCAATACGATATTCTACGACCCTGAAGAAGTATAATCTATTGAAAAAATTCACTTTTTATTTTTCATTTTACCTCGTACTAACCTTAAACATTAAAAAAATGAATGATTGCACTTTCATAGTAGCACTGCTCTGATTGTCATTATCATTGTCGTGATAAAATTGTATCCTTCATCGTTGATGAAGAGACTATTTCCGGTAACTCGAATTTAAGATGCAAACAAAAAAGCAATTATTATCTTTGACATATCTCGTATAATGTACAACCAAATTTGTTAAGAATCATTTTAGAGACAAACTACGTTCGGATTCATAGATGCGACTTTCAGAATCCTTATAGAAAACTGCACGTGAAGGATCCCTGGGAGCTGTTCACTTGAGTATAATTGTTACAATAGTCGTAACGATAGCAATTAGACGAAAAACGTACAAATGCATTAATATTTATTTCGCGGGACTGCAGCCGTGCGAAATCAACTTTTTCCTATGCAAACGATTCAAGTTTGAAATGTAAATTCATTATTAAGAACGCAAGACATTCTCTGTCTCCTTTCAAGAAACAACGAATACGAATTAAGGACGCTGCGACAGTCAACAATGAATTTTGCATCGCGCATCGCTCGTACAAAACATTCTTTTATTTTGTATCCACTATGGACTATGGACATTAAGAGCTGTATAACTGCGAGGCGAGGAAAGAATTAGCTGTCGGGATGACGTTCAAAACTCGTTACAAATGTTCATCTCCATTCAAACTTCCATTTGTGTTCGTCACGGAGTAATGAGTTTTTCGATGCTCTCGTTTCAATCCTGGCAGCTTCGTTCCTTGAACAGAAAAATCGCATCGTCCATGTGCAATGCAATCCCGGCTGAAACGTGAGCAAAGTGCAGGCAAACGTTGCTTAGGATATGATATAACCGCGACCCTCGAGAGATCCTGTGTGCATTTTTATATGTATCCACTGTCGTGCGAATGCGAATGAAATAAAGCAGAGTTTTATAAATATTTGCGTAAAATGGGTGTGCAAGGTTGAACATTTGAGGTTGCAAGTCGCTGTTGAGTGTACGTGGTAATCTCTCGGGTGGATGAACAGAAAAGCAATAGTGTATGCGTGAGTGTAAAGTGTTTCGATAAAAAAAAACNTAAGTGTGTAAGCTACCTGTGCCTTGTAACTACTATATACACATATTATATATATACATATAAACTATCAGTCTGTCTGAATTTGTTTACTTCACTGCAAATCCTTTTCCAATAAGACCACTCTGGTATGGTAAATCATTTGCCAATAGGTTTGATTTGTTTAATCTTAAACGCAAAATGAGATTCTGTAGCGGATCAATTTGATCCTGTGACATGCTTTTGAAATGTTGTCAGTGCTTTTCCAGGTCGATAATTTGCAAATTCCACATGCTAGCTTTGAGCATTTTAATAAACCTGTTGCTACACTCGTGTGATTAAATTTCATCTAGTCTGAAGAATTCGTCTGTAGAAAATTGCAAATTTGTCGTAAAACAGAAACCTTTTTGTATACTCCTTTTTGTCAATAGTGTGCTTTACAAACTCTCGGGGAAAAAAGCTCGACATCGTAGATTCTGATACAACATTTTTTATCAACATATTTTTATGTCAATAACTATGGGCAAAAAAGTTCGTACAAGCGGAAGTTAGAACTTGTGTTTTTTTTTCGCCAATCTCAAGTGGATACCTATCAGACGCACGAATTAGTATCAGCGTTTCTCATATCTTGTATACATGGAGTGTTCTCAACGTTCCTGAGTATGCATATTTGCAACGAAACTGCTCTTACTTACATTCACGATGTTCGCATAACTTTGTTCATTTATCTCTCACGTGTACTCTCGCTTCAAAGTAGCGAGAACTTTGGCACTTAAATGAACAAACGAATCGGTGACAGCATACGACTCTCATGTTAAGTGAATCCAGTCTAGTCAGACAGCCAACTCGTCGATTTATTGGCTCAACTTGTTACCAATTGTCCGAGGAAGAACATGCTTGTCACGTTTTGATTCATTGCTGCGTTTCAATCTTCAAATGCATTACACTACACTGTTCTCCGAATTTAGCGAAATTGGATGTGCAACAAAGCCACCGCGATTCTTATCACGAAAAAGTATCAATTGCTCCAAATAATTACATTTATTGCAAACGTACAAGTCATCTTAGTTCTTACGCGATTACGATTTTCTATACTTTTTCTTGCAGAACTGTGACTTTCGTGCATTTGTCTTCTTGTCGTTTGTTTTTTCAAGTTACTCACTCTTGTTAACGTTTCTTTTATTGCGTCATCTTAAAAAATAAAAATAAATTTTTATTGTTTTAATTATTTTAATTAAAATAAAATTTAAAAAAAGTTCCTCATGAACAGACACGAACATTAACACTTACCAAAGTTCAAAATTTTCCTTTCTATTTTATAAATATTTTATAAATATAATCTTTTGTTTGAATGATCACGATGTTGTATTTTTCGATTTTCTAATTTAAAAATCCATAATTATTTTCTATAGGTCATGAAAGAAATTTGATGAATTCGTTGATAAAATGACTCATTACTTGACCAACACTTTCTCTACAGTCGGTAAATATGGTCCCTTGAAATGTTCCCGCAAAAGTATCACTCATTCAAAAACAAGAACTGAGATACACTGAAAATACAAAACTCACCGAGTTCTTTAGAATTGATATTTTTATTTTATGATTTCCACCGAATTTTCATATTGACATTCAAAATGTTATAAAAAAGATGAATGTATATTTTGTATGATAGTTATATAATTAATAAAAATCTCTTAGCAAAAATGATTTCATGTTGTCCATATGCATAAAAAACGTAATCTTCATATTTTAAATATTTAAGAATGTTTTTTTACATATATATAGATTTTCAAATTATTATTAATCATATATGGACAATATATGATCATTTTGACTGGGATCAACAGTTAAAACATATGATCGACATATATGAATGATTAATGATTAACTTCAATGTGTATATAATAATTGAAGATCAAGGCAAAAGAAGTCAATTAATAAAAATAAAGATAACTAAAGTAAGTAGAACATCGATGATGACAATATCATCTGTGGTCACGTTTATAACATGCTATATTTTGTTATGATAGATCAGTGGATGACTTGACAGTTTTTTTAAGGATCGACATACATATATATAATTTATATTTGTATATGGAATTATGATAATCTATTTCTTTTTTTGATAATTCGTGAATGTGTAAACTATCATTACACTAATAAAATATAGAACGGAATTTTTATTAGTTTTTCAGATACTCACTCATCATTTTCGTAGAACGGTACAATGTTTTCAAAGAGAATCATTTTATTAGACTTGATGTAGGTACACAAAAAGATAAATTCCTTATCTAACACAACAACTTGCATTATGAAATTTTTGATAATATTTTATAATTACATTTACAGTTCATTATTGCCCCTCATACCGAATGAAGTTTAACAAAATGTTGTACAAATAGTGTCAATAGATGTCATTAAAGTTGGAATCAAATGATTACAAAAAAATGTCCGAAGTTCAATGGACTTGGCGAAATGAAATATCTAAATCTCATTACGTTTTCTAATCATCATAATTGATAAAAAAATACTACAATGATAAATTTTGATAATATTTGCAAAATGAATGACTCGCAGAGAAAAATTAATGGATAAATAAATGATTCAGCGATAAAACGGCGAATATACACTGCTGTTTAAAAAAACAACAAAAACTAGAAAAACAATAAATAAACAAAAATCGAATAATTAAATGAAAAAAGCCACTATAAATAAATAGATAAATTGGTAAATAAACAAACGAATGAACAAATAAAAAGTAACAGATCATTTAGTATATAAAAAAATAATCAGATAACGGAAAAAGTAGGAAAATTGATTACAATAAAAGTTTTTTAATTGTAAAATAAATATAATACAATAAAAGAAATAGATAAACGAACGAAAAAATTTGAAAAGCAAACGAAAATAATAATAAAATAAGTGGATTTAATAAATGTCAATAGATTTAATAAATAAAGTGGAAAAAATACAAAAACAATATTCATCAAATGCATTTGATCAATTTGATGAATTATGTCATACCGAGTTTATATTTTTATCAATTTCTAAACTTTTAAAATATCAAATATGTAAGCCATGAAAATTATAATTTGAATATCAAAACATTTACTTTAAAATTAATTGATTCATTAATAATTTTATACCATTTGGTAATCAAGTATTATTAAATAATTTCAGTGACAATTACTCCTGAATTAACGCGCCTGATTTCAAAGTTAAATTTGCAACTTAGTATATTCGGACTATTACTTAACGGGTTACCTTTGGAAAATGATCTTTTTTAGACAATTAACAGACGATCTTTGGATGCTCATCCGATTATGTTTAGACACAAATTGTCTAATTATCGTCCAAAAATGATCAACAATTTTCCGTAAAGAAAATGACAAATTACCTTCTTCCAAATGTTATATCATTATTTCGGAACTCTCCATAGGTAACGAGTTACATCATAACAAGCTCGCCAAAATACATCAAAATATTTTGGCGTTCAAGTTCAACATGTGTACAGATTATCGACGATTAAAAAACTAGATTTTATCACGCCGAAAATACTCGCAAAGTTATGAATGAACGAAAAAATAATACACGTGTTTACGATTTTTAAACTTATCTGCCATGATTTCCTAAACCGGAAATGGATATGAAGTTAATTTTAATTGCCAGAGGAAAGTTTGGACGATAACTTGAAAAAAAGAATTTTCCTTTATAAATTCAGGAAAATTCACTCGAAAATAAGAAATATAAGTTAAAGTCAATGCGATTACAAAAATCCCTTACAACGCACGGGGATTTCCATGTTTTGCAAGACGCGACGCTGACAAGTTCTTTTAACTCAATTGAGCGCATATCAGTAATGAAATATAGCTTATTTATACCACTTGATGCTCCCGTGGTATATAAGAAAAATTTTTGTTACATGTTGAAAGAATAAACTGTTATAACATAAAACATAAAAATCTAAAATTAAGAATTTAGGCTTAGTGTAAAATTAGACTTAGCAAAATTTAGAACAAGACTTGCAACGCCTTTGCAACAAATTCTCTTGCAATAAACATTTTAAATTTCCCGAGCTCTGTGTATGAAAATCTTGAAAGTTTCATAGAATCTTTACTTTGCATTTTTTTGTTTTAATATGAACAGTAACTTTCCTGACAACTGTTGTCAACTTGTACATTTCAAATGGTACTATTAAATTACATTTTCAAAGTTCCATTAAGTGTTATGTATATTAAATTAATTTGTATCATTTCTTTTAATTGGAATTAAAAAAAGATCTTATTTAATTTTAAGTCAAAACTTTTTATTTATTTTTGAAATTGTTCCATTAATTCTGAGTTAAAATCGTAACAATTGCATCAGAAATGACAATTGTCTTAACCAAAAAAGTTGCCTATCATTCATGATAAAATTTATCCTATTCTCTCTATTTCTTCTTTCTTTTCTTTCTCTCTCAAGATTAAATTTTATTTACGTCAAGATGTTTTATTCAAATTATGCTTTCTTTGAAAAAAAAAAAAAACAAAACAAAACAAAACAGTAATCAACAGCGTCTTGCAATTTTTGTTCGCACGCTCGCAGCACAACTTGTGATAAAACTTTATCAAAATTCTTTCGACAGGCGTAACTGAACGCGTTGCGTAAATGTAAATTCAAATACTTCCCAGTTATAAATTTGAATGCCTTCTAGTTATTCGACTCTCATACGTAATAGAGAATGTAACCAGCGTTTGAGTTGCCAATCGATGCCAAATAAGTTATATCCATTTTGCAAAGAGAGTTCCCCCGAAATGAGGATATCAAACTTTATGATTCATCAAATTCTGATTCGCGTTCAAGTAAGTTCCATGAATGAAAATTGAACCAGTTTGATAAAACGTGCTGGAAATGAAAATTAAAATCGAATTATTCAGCTGAAGATATACATAAATATTTTTTTCCATCCAAAATATTAGACATCTGTATCTTTCATTAAGGGAACAAATAATTCCACTTCAAAATAAACTATTATTTAAAATATATAAAAACAAATTTAAAAATTAATGGAATTTTTACAACTGAAATGAAAATTTACGTATGAAAAGTGTAAACAAAAGTCAAAAGTTAAGTCCAAAAAATTTGTTTGAGTTGAGTCTCAAATTCAGGAAAAATTCCCAAGCGATATACGTACCAGCAAATTCCCGAGAGTCGCAAGGGAAATTCCTGATAATTAAATGGGATTTTTACATCTATTCGTTTGTTCGTCTATTTAGAGAAAAAAACCCACTCTGAACCTTTTTTACTGCACACTTTGAAAATCTTTCTTTTTAAAGTCGAACTTGACGTTGCCAAATTTGTATACTATTCCGAAAAAAGAACTTTATCCGGAATCGATCGAAAATTTTAACGCAGGGGATAAGATAAGACGCGATACCTCTAATCGACTTTTGGATCAAGATGAGATATATAATCAAAAGTCACGAAATGGCACAACAGACACCAACAGCACAAGTGGAGGGAGACAGTCGCGTCGTTTTGAACAACCGTGCAGCCGAGTCTTGTAATTGATATACTCTGTATGAAGACACGCGCTCCGCAGTGAGCATGTACTCTTTTACGCGAAAAGTACATAAGCACACTCGCATGGGTAGTTTTAAGGAAAACTCGTTTCAAGACCGGTCAAACGCGAAGTGATTCGCCCACCGTCCGACCGCAGTTTGGACACAGGCTCAAACCTTGACTATGCCAGTACTTATCTGACAAATTTTTGCGGCTTTGGATTTTCAAGTGTATCAACGTATCGTTCGCGTGACACAGTGACAGATTATTTATTCGCTACCGGCGCACAAAGGTTTGTATTAAAAGAAATAAAAGCAGTATCAAATGGTAACAAAAGTCTTAACAGGTTACAGAGAAATTTCTCCTTGGTCCACCTGTCCCTTGTGACTTTTTACGCGGTTCCCGAACTGACGAAAGTGTGACACTCAATTATATCACCTGCTCAAATTTCCTCAACTTTCCACACAAATAATGCCTACACTATAAATACGATGATTTGAAATGATGTCATCGATACGAATATAATTACTCAAATCATTTTGTCAATGTAATTCGAAACTTATCGACGCTTCACGTTAGGGCGTTTCGATTTGGAATTTCAGATTGGAATTCTCGCACAGACTTCTACCGGAGATAATAATAGTTAACTAAATATTAAACGACGATTATAATTTAGCACGATCGAATGAAATTCAACGAAACACATTGTTTTGCCGAGCACAATTATGTATCAGTAGTTCAATGTTATGAGATTAGATTTGCCGGCATTGTTGTAATGACACACAATTAATTTGCAATTGTCACAATTTCGCAAATTGCACGTTCAACTATTGCAACGCGGGACAATCTTAAAATTTTTAATTGTTCAATAAAGAAAAGACATTTGACATTGTGTTTTCAAACTCGGTCGAAAATGATTGATGACTGAGGTGACTCGATGCAATGAGTTACCAAGTTAGAGAATAACGAAATGGACCGACCTTGAATTATGTCGAACAAGGATAATCGGAATCCAAATCATTGAGATTTCCGTTTAGGTTTTCCTAACAGTGAATTGACAAATTTGCGTCAGACAAATTGGAAAAACCGTCCTATTCGTTCGAACTATGAAACTTCAGGAAAAATCATTTTTATAAATATTGATTCCAGCTTGTCATTTAGTTGTGATAAAAAATTTTCCTGAAAATTCATTCCCAACTAATTGGATACCGATAGACGCTTGTTCATCGTAATTATATATCAATTAATACCATTTCCAATTCATTTTAGTTACCATGTTTCATTTCAACAAGTTATGTTGTGACGAAAATATCGAACTTTTTCTAAAACTTTCGAGACATTGAAAAGTCGTTAACAAGGTGAGAATAAAAATAGTCAAAAGTGCAACTGGAGTTCTGTCACTTGTTCTCATATTGTCCCGTGTTAAACACCTACGTGATTTGTTTGGTGTTAAAAATACATTCGTACGGGGAAACGACCTAATTTCATTCAAACTAACAAACGAATCTATTGCAAAATAATTTATTCAAATAAATTTACATCACGTGCGAGTTTTATGTGAGGTGTATTTCATCTGTCGAGATCGGAATGCTGTTCCTGAGAGAGCTATTTTTTTTCAGGAACCTTGACACATATGCAATAAACAAAGTAACTTAGAAACTTTAGACTCTTTTTAGTATGTCTTGTAATTAAAACTGTTTAAATAGAACTGTCGCTCGAGTAACACTCACAACTTATAATTAACGTTTGCATTATGTTTATTCAGACTTTTAAATGAACGTTGTAATAAAATGTGATTCAAATCAGAAACATTTTGGCGAGTTTAAATAAAATGGTTATTTCATGCTTAAGCTATTCTTAACGACTATTAAATTGTGCGCGATAAAAATCAGATGAAAATGACGTTTATTTCTTCAACCGACTCTGTACACGTTGTATTAGTTCTTCAACTTAAAAGAAAATTGATTGACATTGTAAATTGTGGTTTGCATAATTGATGCAGGCGGAATTGCGTCGATGTGTATTGTGCATTTCCGACAATCGATAGTGGAAGAAATAAGCGAAATTTTATACCGCTCGTTGAAGAATGTGAAAAATAAAACGGCGCCTTTTCGTCTTCGTGTCTTCTTCTAAACGAAAATAAAGAACAGGGACAACAAAACAGGTGATTTACATATTCAGAAAGTTAGATACATTCAAAACAGAAACTGTTATCGAGACAAATATCATTTAAACTAGACAAAATGATTACAAAAATTTTATTATTAACATTTCAATATTATACATTTCATTTTATTTCACAGAAATAATGAATTATCATGATATCGATCAGTATTGAGTAGATAAATAAAATATAGAATTTTTTGTATGAAAATCATTGATTATATTTTAGACTGTTGACTGATTCGGATTGATTTTTTAATGAAAGTCTTAGAAAATTAGTGGAACGTTTTTATTAAAAGTAAGTTGTACTTTTTAAAATCATATAATATTGTGAAATTTGAATATTTTTATATAATTATCTTTTTATTCTTATTTTAAATAAATAACAATAAATTTTACACAAAAAATTTTTGATTCAGATCTGAATCATTTGTTCAATTTAATCAAACAATAATTTTCATACAAAATTTTATGTCAAAATAAATATGTTTTTGGTAAGACAGCCTTAGTGACGTCAAATTGGTCCGTTCCTGTTTCCTAGTTTACACAGACCCGCTGATCATAATATAACCTTAAAATTTTGCTCCAAAATGGCGATGACAGCTGTTTTGAATAAATAAGCCCCAACTTTTACTACGATTAATTCAACTCAACAATGTGCAAAAACACAAAACGAATACACATTCTATTCATCGGTAAGACAACATTTAAACAATAAGCTGTCAAATTTTGTCATGCGAATTTGTACGTTTGTTGATGTCGCACTTTTCATTGTTGTTAGCAGTAATTTTTTTAATGTAATAGCAGTTGGTGCCATTGAATGAAACAGTACAAAATCGTTTTGTTTTATTTATCGTAGAAAAATGTTGAGATTATCTCTCACTGATTGAATTTGTAAATAATTGTCCGAAAGAATTACTCTCAGATGAATTGGTAATCGGTCGATGAGTAATAAATACATCACATAACTCAACATCGTGGCTGCCGAAAATTGACAAATTGTAGTTTCATAATATTACACTCTGTGAAATTAAAAATTTAAAACAATACATTGATTATTTTACCTTTCAAGTACATCTTATAAAACTTTAGTTTTACATTAATTTTTCAATTTAGACCTGAATGTGAATTTCACTCGACGTATTTTAATTAATGTTAATGTTAATCTACCGATAACAATTCTTTTTTTTTGTAAAAAGTTGCACTACAGTCACAACGTAAATTAAAAGAAAACAAATGGAGGGAATAACATTATAATTTTGAAATAATTAGTAATAAAGATTTATCACCATTGATAATTTGTTCGTTTTGTTTCAGATTTGCCATAATGACCTACAAGAGCAATATCAGCAATATGTGGTTCCTATTTTTAGTACTTTTATTAGGTGAGCATAAAATTGACCTGAAGCGTTGCATAAATTATTGTAATCTATTGGATGAATGTGACCCAAAATAATGTTCTATCATTAGTCTACGATTGTTCCATCAAGACTTTGCCCGTCAAAATAAAAAAAACCATTCAATTGCTACAGATGTGGCACATGACATAAATGCTTTGTTTAACTGGAGAACTTTTTACGTACACTGTAACCGGTTACAATGTGATAACTCGTCTCGACACACAAGATCATTTGCGGAAGCAACGTCGTAGTCTAGTGAAAATCTAAATAAGTCACCTCGTTTCATCCTCAAACAAAAATGACCCTAATTCAGAAAATAATTCAAATTCCTATTTCGTCTGATGATTTGGCTAATTGATTTTTCAAATGTTTACAGATTTTAATAGTGCAGATGCAAATATACTGGCCTCCGTAAACAAACATTATAAAATACTTGTAGGAACGAATCAGACATTTATTTTATTTACGATGTAAGTATAAGAACTTCATTCAATTTGAAAAATTCAAGGACGGTTTTTATTTTGTCTTCAAATTAAAATAGTCACGCCACTTGATTGATTGCAATATAATTCTGCTTGATTGCAATTTTTATTGGATTGCTGTTTGGATGTTTAATTTTATTGGCTTTCATTGTTTTATATCATTTTGTTGTTTTTCAGAGAGCCTCCGAGTCAAGATTTAGAAGTTACGTTCGTCGTAGATCATCCTGATGTAATAAGGGCAGAACCCACCAGTATTATAATTAGAAAAGAACATTTGCAAGGGACGACCTACCCCATCTACATCCTGGGCCTCCATCCTGGAACCGCATCTGTAAATGTAAACGTAACACCCGAAAATGCCATCGAGTGAGTAACTTGACCATCACAAGTGAATTACAAAACAACGTTTGCTAAATTTATTATGAAAATGACGTAAACGAATGTGTCTGAAATGCATTCTGATTCTTTACAATTCTACCGTCGTCATTATTTTTCATCTTTATTACTTGCGCAACAGAATGATTGCTTAAAAATAAATACAGTTTGTCGATGCCTGAACTTATATTCGATTCTAACAATTTATACTGTACTTAACTTCAGCGTTTAAAATGGATTATACTTTTTTGCAGTTCCTCTCAGGCATTTGCACAAGTAATTGTCGAAAGATCCGCAGTGCTGTTCAACGTGAGCGAGATTATAGGATGGATTTACTTTTTTGCTTGGAGCATCAGTTTTTATCCTCAAATTTACACCAATTGGAGAAGAAAAAGTGTAGTCGGTCTAAATTTTGACTTCATTTCACTCAACCTTGTGGGATTTTTTCTGTATTCGTTGTTCAATTGTGGACTTTTCTGGATTCCAGAAATTGAGGTACAAATAAAATTGAATAACATAAAAAGTAACAGACTGCAGTATTCAAAAGTCTTTAAAAATGATTCCTGTCATTTTTATGATCTCACAAATGTTTCACTTTTTTGCAGCGAGAGTACTTCAACAGAAATCCAAGAGGATTAAATCCTGTTCTAATACATGATGTTCTGTTTTCGTTACATGCATGCTTGGTGACTTTGGTAACGATCGTCCAATGCTTCATATATGAGGTAAAATAATTTTATGACTTTACTGAAATTGTAAAATGAAAAATGAAGCATGAAATAAAATAAAGTCAAACATGAAAATCAAATTTAGAGATTAATAAAAACATTTTGTTTGTTTTTACAGAGGGCCACTCAACGTGTATCAACAACAGCGCGCACTATTCATGGAATATTTGCTCTCTTCGTGTTCATTACATTGATACTGGCAGGGACACAAGTAATCGAATGGCTTGATTTCCTTTATTACTGCAGTTACATCAAACTGGCGATTACACTCATCAAATATGTTCCGCAAGCATTTTATAACTACAAACGACAGTCGACCGTTGGATGGAGTATAGGAAATATTTTGTTAGATTTCGTAGGAGGAGTCTTGTCCATGATGCAAATGATATTGAATGCCTACAATTATGGTAATGATTTAAACGAAACTGATGTCGTAATAATTAAAAACAGTAAGAGTAAATGTGACGATATTGAAATTTAAAAATTCATTTAAATTTATATAAAATAATAATTCATTTTAGCACAACAAAAAAATTTTATTTTTCAATTTAATTGAATTTCTATTCTAAGATGTCATAGTTAGTCCAGTTGTTTTATATGTCCAAAAGACAAAACTGTATAAAATTTGTTACTAATTGTGATGTTTTTTTTTTAGATGACTGGGAGAGTATATTCGGGGACCCGACGAAATTTGGTTTAGGACTGTTTTCAGTTTCATTTGACATTCTTTTTATAATTCAACATTACGTTTTATACAGGTAGGAAGTGTTGAGTACTTTTGCAAGCTTCTCGTCATAACTTTCTATGCACATGGATGTTGTAAGCCATCACTCAAAACTGCATGTTGCACGTCGTCATGATTGAACAGTCTAATTAACCATCAAGCCTTGAATGATATCCATCACCTATCAATAATTATGCATTAATATAATGATACACTTCACACTAACTTGTACTATTTCAATGAAAACAAAATTATTATCATCAAGCGTCAATTAATCATTCGTCTTTTAAATTGCATGCAGAATATAATCAAATAACATTTCATTCATTCCTAAGGGTTTGGAGTTCAGGCATAATTTACCGCTGATTGAATAGTATAGGACAATTGCATTTGAAGTCGATAGGTAGAGTTTGAGTTTTTACTTTACAGACATACCAGCGAAAAAATGGTCAACCTGGATGGGTCCGTTTAACTCAGTTTGCTCTGTCATAACTCATTTACCGATGAAACACATTCGAAGAGTGTCACTTCCATTTACTGACCGAGTCTCGCCGGTTAGCGAATTTCCCGTAAACTTCCTAAAAATCGCGAACGAACCAGTAAATGAACAATTATCCAAAGGCGAGAAAACTTTTGCGTGAAAATAAAATATCAAAACAGCAAATCAGTCAATGTTCGTGATTATCTTTAGAAAAAGAAAAAAAAATTTTAATCAATTGTAATATAGAAACGATCAAGCGACGGATGCATGCTCTCGAATTTTCCCGTCAATTGTATACAATTTTAGATCAATTTTTTTTTATGTACAAATGAATTTTGTTCTCCACGTCCACATGAAGATATTTATTATGTTTCCTGCGGAAACGATAGTATTTATAAGGACTCTAGGTCTTCTTAACAATAAAATAACTGTAGTTTGTAGAGGTTAACTCAGACATCTCATGCTTGGTGCATGTGTGTTTGCAGTTGAGTAGCTCGTACTTAAGACTATACACATTTTTAATAAAGTTTCTGAACATTTTTTTTCAAATCTCTTTCCCAATCCTCTGTTAGCTGATTCTGGTCTTCCGATCCGATAAACCAACAAAAAAGTACTTTGTTTGGATGTGGATTGTCTATAACACGATCTTTCGCATGCCGCACGAATTTTTTCCGAAAAGTTCATGTCATTGCATATTTTTATTTTGCGCACCCATCTTGAGACTCTGAAATTTTTTCTTAACTTGCATGGTAGAAAAAAGGTCAGAGATTTTAAGATGATTTTTCAATTTCATCTTTGACTATGAAATAAGTGTTCTATTTTCCACAATGGGCTTGTTTTGAAGCGGAAAAAAAACATTGAAAAGCACAATCGTTAGTTTTTGCAATCACCAATACTCACAATTGTTCTGAGTAACACCGAAAGAGTAGGTATACAATTGTTACTTTTTATTTTTAACGATCGTATTTCTTTTTTATGATAATTAAACAAAAAAATTTATAACTTGGAGCTTAACTTTCTTTTCTAAGAAAAATTACTTTATTCAATTATTGAATTTCGAGAATGACAGTTGGTAATCGAGAAAGTATATCCTGTATTCTATTCTTTGACTTATTAAATAGATAAAAATACAACCAAACAGACGAACTAGTTATATATCCAAAAGATTCAAGTGGATTTTAATCCGTAAAGAATACCAAGCTCATACTTGGATGAAGATACGCTTAATTTTGTTCACATTAAGTGTTATTTATATAGAAATCTTTTTGCGAAATCAAACTTTTAGTGAGCTTCAATGAACTTTAAACTTATATAAACCTTTTCAAAGCACAAGAAATATAACATTAGAATTTATATATATTTCATAATAACTGAAAACGTAGTATAGAAATAGAATATTCGATTCCTGGATTAAAATGTATTATTAAATAAGTTCAAATGAACTTTGAAAATTGTTGCTCTGACATATCCTTTTTAATCCTACAAGCAACATAGCTTATGTCAAATACTATTTTTGTACGTATTTAGACAACAAAAAATAAAAATAAAATTTTAATTTTATCAGATCCCATCATTTTGCTGTACAAAATTTCAAAAAATAAATTGTCTCCACTTTGTTTTCTAAACAATTGCCCAGAAAAATTGTTCTTGACTTATCAGACAAATTCAATTTATCAACCATAAAAGTTGAAATTTTATTATTTTTAATTGAATTGAAATTAATTAATGTTCATTGAATTGAAATGTTATTCAAAAATAATAAAATTTGAATATTCATTAAAAATCTATTCTCTTAATTGTTTCAAAAATAATTTTTGGTATAATTTTTGCAGAAAAAAAAGAACTAAATATTTGTAGTTATATATATAATAGTGTAATATATATGCAATGTAACTGCATCATTAGAAATACTCACCTCATCTTCATTCACTGCTTGAAACTTTTTTGTTTCACTAACGTCCGACATTATTCATGTTTTAAAATCAAAGGACATTTTTCCAGGGATCGAGAAGGGTATACAGTATTACCAGGAGACTCTCACGAAACAACTGAAGAAACTGTTCCAACAAGCAGTCGTCAGATATGAAATTTGGCGTAGACATTTTTTGTTTCGTCCGATATTTCTATATAATTATTGACCTTTAAAACATGTGAATAATTTTGTGATATTTCTTAGTCAGTATTGTGTAATTACACTGACTATAATATTTTATAAATCTATTTATAACTATCGAGAAATTGTAGATACAATTAGATATTTTGTTACATTTTTCAATATTTGTACAATGGAAGTGTATATTTAGCTCATGAAATGTATTTACTGGTTAGAAAACTACGCTGAAGTTGAAATTCATATGAAAAACCATTGTAACTACATCTTTTAGTTATTTATTTGTTTGTAAACTAAATAAGGATTCGTTGATTGAAAAATTCTTTTTATAAATCAATATGTTGAAATAAGTAGAAAACAAATATTTTTGTTAATTCAATTATGATTATCTGGTTAATTTAATGATTCATTTTTTATACTGTATATATATAGATATAAATACAGCACCTAAATAAAATTAGATCATGAAGTTCAACATTAAAGTATTTGCAGCAATAAAGTTTTAAACATACACTAAACACTGTAATAAAAAAGTAGATGAAAAACTTAACCTCGCACATTTTTATTATTTTTACGTCTTATCCCACAGGGAGTTGTTTACTGATTCGATAATGATGGTAAGTCTGGCTGGAATTTATCTGATAGATTGTTCACTGTTTCGCGCTTTTTCTTACTGTTCATCAACTGTACTTTTAAATCTTCAACTGTAATAACTTTTGACAAATCTTCTTTAGGTTTCCTGAATTAATAATTGTAAACAAAATTTTAATTCCATGTAAAAGTTACTATAATTGTCACCACGTCTAAATTAAAACCTTAATTTTATTTTTCCCACTTGTTTTTCAAGAAGCCCACTTCTCTTCGCAAATCTTGCATTTCAATTTTTTTATTCTAGAAAACAGACAGTGAAGTTAAAAAATGGATTGTTTTAATAATAGTAATTGTATCTTTCCAATTCTGAATAAAAAAAACGAATTTGAATTTACCACTAATTCTTGATGAAAATTCTCCAATTCCCGATTTCGACATTCTAAATTATGGCGATAAGTAATAATCTCCAATGACAAATCGGAAATCTGATGTCTGTAGGTTTCTTCCTTTTCGGTTGACTCCCGCCAAGCTTCTTCCCTCGCAACGAAAACATCTCGCAAAACTTTCATATCCCGTTCCAATTTTTCAATTTCTACTCTGAAAGTGAATCATTGAGGCAAACTAATTTCAGTAAAGTAAATTGATAATACACACCTAAAATAAACTCAATTACTTTTTCAGAATTATACTTGGCCCGTCGAAATCTAAACTTTCAATTTTCCCCTGACACAATTCACACAGCGATGATATTTGAACACATTTATCAGCACATGACAATTGTTCGGTGATAGAAGTTTCCACATCCTTGAAAATTTTTGTGAATTCATCCTGGTTATTGAACTCGTTTAAAATCTGTTTGTGCGAAGCGTCTACTGACTTCTGCAGCTCTTCGTTTCTTTCAGTGAGTAATTTCAATCTAAAATGTAAATAAAAAATTTCATTAAAAATCTATAGAAAATGAGTAATATCTTTGAACACAAAATTACTATATACAAACTGATGGATTAAAAATTTGTTGTCATGAAGTAGCAGCTGTATTCGATCATTCAAAATTTGATTGCAATTTTCCATATGAGCTCGTTTCTTTTCCACATTTTGCATCGAGTCGAGGGTAGAATTGCACATATGATTAAGATTGTACAATTTTTGTTATTGACTTCGGAGTAAACTACAAAAAATCAAAAGATAAATGAACTAATTGTGATTGTACGATTAAAAGATTTTAATGTAAATTAAACTTTTTTTTCTTCTTATTGGAGCAGGCGTTTTTCTTTATCAATATTGAATTACTAACAAACCTGTTTCAGTGGGATGAATTCGCGAATTCTGCATCGCGTCAAGTGTAGAAATGAAGTAACGAGAAGGGTAATGCCAGTACATGTAACTCCTTTTTTGGCAAAGATGCACTATACTTTAATTGCTGTAGGTATCAACGTTTCTCTTATATTCTGCTCGTAAATCTTTCGATCGGACGGTAAACTTAATTCCGTGGACTCGTGGAAACTTCGTGGTCTCGTGAAAACTATAAACTGCAACTTCAATCCTATGAATTTTGGATACCAAAGAGGAAATGCTAAACATGTTTATAATTTAAAAAAAAAACTGTCACCACTGTTGTCGTTTTTCATTTGTTTTTACTTTTGTATGTGTCAAGAATTCCACTAAATTTATTATTAAAAAGAAAAAGTTATTTTTTATTATTGATATATAAAATGAAAAAAATAAAATAAATAAGAACAATTTTGGAGGACATTATATGTCGTCATGATTGAATTTGTATTTACATTTTGATAATTGTTATTTTTTTTAAACACAGCTGATTAATGTTTGATACTGATTTTTTATTAAACTTAAAAATGGTAATGTGAAAAATACAAAAAAACATTAAGATTTTTTATTAACATCCACATGTATCATACATGAAAATAAGTCCGTTCAGACAAATCTTCTTGAAACATTTAAATCTCTTAGGTATAACATTTATACATCAAATGAGACATAACATTTTACATTACATATACACATTTTGTTTTAATACAAACACTTAAGGCTCTATATCATTAACTCTAAGTGCTATTTACAACTTACAACTTTCCAGATCTGATCACATCTGAAATTATTTCTCCTGTTTACTTATTTCTGTTCACATTTGTGAAAAGAAATAATGATGTAAAAATACTGATTTTCTATAATATTTCCTTACATATTATTATTATAATTCCAAATTATGCAAAAAAAATCATACTTGATTATACAATTCTTTTGTTATACATAATTTTAACAAACTTCTATCTAAACACGTAAATCAATACAATTAAATAGAATTTCTTAAAATAAATAGCATTTCTTAAAATTAAACGAGATCGTAAGTTCCTTACAAGTATTTCAATACTATTTTTTTGGTATCCCTGATTTCCGCTAAATATCACAGAAAAGTACGTTGATATGTTATTAATACTTTGAGATAAATATAAAGTTGAAAATTCGTTTGAAATACAAAAATTATGTAGCGTTATATATTTTTTTCATTGCAAAACAATTTTGAAATATGAAATAAAATGATTGATTCTTAATCAGGCGAGTTTTCCATATTATGAATAGTGAAAGTCAAGAAAAAACAAACATCTATTCATTGCTAATTACAATGATTACAGACAAGAGTAAACAAAAATTTTATAACTGATATTTCAGTATTCCCCTGATCCCGCAGTTTATCACAGTAATAAATAAATAATTATTTTGATAGGTTTTTCACTTTCAAGATGCTTTTAAAAATATACTTTACACTTTTCTTATTCCTAGTATGTCCATTGTTATTATTTATAGTGCCACGATTTTTCAAAATATTTTTACAATACAATTTTACAATTTTAGAGTAGGAAGTTTATCATTTTCTGAACTAGTGCAAAAAGATTGGCATTTCCATTTTCGTGAAAAAACGATGATTTTTGCAAACGATGATCAAGTCCTCACATAAAAAATTTTCATTTTATTGAACAATCGTATTCAACTGTTTTTTTTTTTTTTTTTTTTTTTCATTTAAAAGACGAGTGTGAAGTAAGAAATAACAAGATCGAACGTTACTATATTACAGTGCTAATTACAATGATCCCTTGTAAAAAATTGATCTTCACTTAGGATCTTTGGTTTACCCTGCATTCCGATTGTTATCACATCAGTGGTTTAATATTATCGATTAGCGTATAATTAAATTAAAAGATTCCTAATATTTAAATACTAGAAATCGTTGAACTGACATAAATTAATGACCAAACAAAAGTTCAACTACTAATTACAATAATCTTTAGTAAAAAAATAATTCACTATAGGAATAATTTATTATATCCCTGTTTCCGACATATCACAGTAACACACATCAATTCTTCGTTATAATACTTTTTAAACATTCAGGAATATTAAAAAAAATACATTTCCGGGTCCCAAATTTTTGTAACAAAAAAATTAACTTCGTTTGGACTTAAAAGAACGATTTTCCACTTTGGAACAGTTATCAAAGTTGGAAAAATATGATTTTTATAAATTGAATTAACTTCTACATCATGGACACCATTTACCCTTTTTTAGTAGACGGTTGAACGAAGAGCTCCAATGTTTCCT
>JAAMPD010001083.1:0-30043 GCA_025266255.1 Trissolcus basalis | reverse complement strand
ATGTGTATAAGAGACAGGTTGAACGAAGAGCTCCAATGTTTCCTCTACTATGCGAAGAATTTGCAGTTAATGATGATGTCATCGTTGTTCTTGTGCTCTCAGGGTTGGTGACATTACCGAAACAATGCTGACGGACTGCTGAGCACCATCCTGGTATCCACGAAACCGCCAGCATGTTCCTGAAAATACCCTAAGTATGACTTCAAATAAATTATATGATTTGAAAATAGTTTATATTTACAACAATATTTTAAAAAGTAAAAAATATCTTATTCGCTAACAAATTAGAAAATTAACAAATTTCAATATTTTTTTGAACTTATTTATCCCTCACTAGTTTTATTCTTTGATTTGTTAAAAAAAAGGAAAAAAATGAAATGAAAATGAAACGATGAAAATATTGACTCGAACGAAAATGCGGGTTCTGGCGTATAACTTACCTAACACGTGTACAGAACGAGGTGCTGAAGATACAATAAATAATTGGATTTGCTGCCGAATTAAGTGGCGCTAAACTTTGAATAAATGTTGCCACTGCAATATTTGTTTGCGTTACGGGCACGTATCCGAAAACTTGTAAAAGATCAAAGATAATGTACGGGCTCCAGCACAAAATGAATACTGAAACATAAACTTCATACAAATGTTATATCCTCATATAAAAAGTGCCAAAGAAACTTGCAAATATTTACATTCAAATCTAACAAACTAGAAACTGTTTCTCAGCTGTAGTTATTAGTTACCAAGTTGTAAGTTTTTTGGTAAATTATAACTTTGGTTGTATGTTACAAAGTTCTTATACCCGACCGTTGGTATTTCACCAAACTTACCAAGAACAATTCCAAAAGTCATTTTAATTGTCTTAATTTTTGCTCTGGGAATGAGTCCCCGGGAAGAAGCCCGTCTTAGATCCTCAGAAACTCCATTTTTTATCGTCCCATTTTGCGTCCAAATTGTGTAAACAATGAGTGCGTAACACGTCGCAATGATAATTGCAGGCGCGACAAAAACAGTGAAACTCACGAGACACATGTATATCTGCCACTGCACCGGAGATGCCAATTCGATCCAACACTGCAGCGTACCCTGTGTGCCATCAATAATTATCTATACGGTCACGTACCCTAGCACGAGTCCATCCAATAAAGAGGACCCATCTAACTTATGCTTAATTTTAGTTTATGTATCAATATTATATCATATCCTTACAAAATTTAATTCAAACGCTTGATCAAGTTCAGTGATCATCGACAAAAAGTTACTTTTATTTGCAAAGTCACACACACACACCTGTATTGATTTTTCTTCGTATAGATATAAAATTGGAGTCGCGAACAACACAGAGAAACCCCAAGCGAATCCAATCAAGATTTGAGCTCTCCACCCTGAAATAAAAAAGTTTTTCATAAGGGAATTAATTTATGAATTCATTTTTTAGTCAGTCAATCATTATCGGCTATCGTATTAGAAAATTATTGACTCGAGTAACATCATTAAGTTAATCAATTTGGAAATGTCAATCATTCTTATTTTCAATGATGACTTTTCGGTTTTTTTTTAATTAATTGAATGCATGTTGAAATTTGAAGGGGGCTTCTGCAATTGCGCCGACATGAAAAAAATAGATAAGAATCCTGCGTTTAGATTACGCAGTTGCGCCGAATCAAAATATATATGAGTTGCGCCGAATTGAAATTGTACACTTGTTGGTCATAATCAGATCTGCTCTGAGAAAAATTGGCAAGGCTGCGAAATCGACTCAATTGTGTGTACGAATTTTCAATGCGCACCGGGCGAACTGCGTCTGAGATACCTTTTGACCTTTTTTTTGGTAATGTTCCGAGAGTTGAATCGACTTGAAATATTGTCCACTGGTAGGTCATGATCAGATCTGCTATGAGATAAATTGACAAGGCTGCGAAATCGTTTCAATTGTGTGTTCGAATTTTTAATATGCACTGGGCGAACTGCGTCTGAGATCTTGATTTTGAATACAAAAAATGATTAATATTTGTTATGAATTCATCTTCGGCGCAATGGCATATATTTTTTTTTATTCCAGCGCAATTGCATGGACGCAGAATTAGGCGGAACTACATATGAAATTATCTCATCCGGCGCAATTGAGTATCACCCATTTGAAGTTTTACGTTACAAATAGTTGTTTCAAATTTGGCTAATAGATCGATCCAAAATACTTACAACTTCTTGAGAAATTCATCGGTTTCGCTATGGCATCGTACCTATCAATAGACAGCGCAACCAAAACGTAAGTTGAGCTATAGGTGACAACCACTTGCATGAATCGTATCATCTTGCAAGCGGCATTTCCTGCATGCCAGGTCACAGTTATTCGCCAAATTATGTCTGTTAAAACTGATATGAGACCCACCATCAAGTCTGCAAAGCAATTATAATTTCCCTTCATTATTAATGTTCAAGCATTTGCATTTTCATTAAAATAAATTTGAAACACATTGACGTCCTACATTTCCATCATTAAAATTACACAAATTATTTCAAAGCCTGGATTATTATTTCAATGTTATTTTCATTTTTTATATCTGTCATGGTAGATTGATGCACAATTGTTTTTATTAACAAAACAAAGATGACAAATTTGAATTGGAATATAAATTAAATTAGATATCAAATTTCTGATGATAATATTGAGTTTCAACCTGTACAAAAGCATAAAACTATGGGAGATCCGATTTGATGTGAAAAAATTCCTTTCTCGAAACCTAACTAAGGAATAAGTCCGGCATGAGTGAACAAAAAATGTCTAAATTGTATTTCATTTTTTACGATTTGCCCAAAGCATGACAAAATACAGTCTTAAGTTTCGTACCGCAAAATGATATAAAAAACACAATGAACATCCCGACTATTTCAGATTAAATACATTTATAATACTATATTATCTGCTTAAGACGATAAAAATTCTTGGGGCATTTGCAATTGTGTCTCGGTCGGTGTTGGATCAAATTTTTCGGACGACAATGATCCCCTTCGTTCGGATCATTTTTTTCTCTACGATTCTCCTATACATTCTGCATGGTTAACTTGGATTATGATGTGCATAAAGTGTGATCATTGAAAGAACAAAAAATGAACTGAAAATGAATGGGGGTTCGAGCGAGAATCATATTTTCTGATATGGAACGAATGTTGATTCGATTTTTTAAATCGGAATACAAATGGCATGGGTATGAAAAATAGCCCGAGCAAAACTGCTGAGCTCCGCAATATTGTGCTGTTACCCGAGTTGTACACTATTTTCTCGTATCAGGAAAACACATCATAACAAGATGCTACCTAAGACTTTCATGCAAAAGTGACAGGATCTGAAAATATATGGGACTTAGTAGACACAAAATTGAATTACAAAAGCATAGAAAATTCGGGTACTAAATGAATTATTCATCATCCTGAAGATCTAAATAATGAATTGCAATTTCAGTAGACATAGAATAAATTAGTTTATTATCAACGTGAATATTTCCAAACTAGGATTTTCAAAGCAATATTATCTGAAGTTACACTACGCAGTACATCGCATTACGATATTCGATCAAATCAAGCCCCAGTACCTGGAAATTATAATTTTCAACTATTTACAATTTAATCTGACTTAAATCCGTAACTCGTCAAACATATTTTCACTTGATTTAATATTATCGGAAATCCTAGGAAATGTGGAGAATTCGAAAGCTTTCAAAAGATTTCATATTCCAGTTAAATTCGGCACAAACAATATTTGACACAGGTGGTTTCTTCAAAAGTTTATGATTTTTCTATCATATGATTGCTTTTATGTAAACTTTAACCAATCCAAATAACTATTCACTATCAACATCTTTCGCACAATTTTTTGCAGTTAGAAAAAAATGAAATTTCAGTCTATAATATTGATATTTGAATATTTACCAGCCAGTGCGAGTTGTTTGATAAAAAAATCCATCCGTGATTTTTTTCTTCTGCCTGTTGAGAGAGTGACCAGGATAGATATATTGCCAACTACTATCACTAAAAATAGGAAGCATAAAACAGAGATCTGTTCGGTCTGAAACATATAAAAAAATGCAAACTAATTTACTCCAAACTGATTCAATTGAATTTTAAATGATTGTTGATACGGAGAAACAAAAACATATGCAAACATGACAAAACTTTCACACATTGTTTTCAATTAGATTGCGTAATTAAACAATAAAATGAACATGGCGTCTGCTTTATAACGTATAATTATTTGCGACTCGGCAATTAACTTTTTTTTTATCAATCATCGTGTACGGTTTTATATTCCGCAATACGTTGGTTTTGAGTCTCACAACTTCTCGTATTCGAAACGGGTATAATAAGCACTCAAGGGTAACCGAACTGCATCATGCGATGAGGACGTCCTGCAAAATGAGTAGGGTATAATAATTGATTACTCGCGGCACTCAATTCTCGCAAACATTTCATCGACCGTTTTCCTCGCAAGTGGCAAACTGCACACATTTAATCACTGGTTTCGACTCATAAATCACACCGATCTCTGATTATTTATATACTCCGATCGTTTACCCTTCCCGCTCGATTTTGTTCCAGCTTGGATGACAGAGTGCATAACAAGATTCAAAAAAAAACTTTTCATCTCACTGCCAGCTTAAAATATTTCGTGTGTAATTCGTTTATGAATAATAACAAGATCACTTTTGTAAGTAGATTTCGGTATAATACCCTTCAAATAGAATAAAGCGGTTCATTTATGGCATTATGTAGGTGTAATTTCTTTCTGGAAATTTCAATTATTAAACGTTAGTTCAACATGTGTTTATCGATTGCAATTTCACCCAACAATTGTATTACAATTTTTAATCGAAAATTATATTTCTATCAAGTTTCATTCTTATTTTCTTATTTGGTTTAAAATTTTTTAAACTGGTGAAAAGTGGACTTGTATTTTTGAATTTCAGTTTGACATCGTACACGTCACATTAGATGTCAAACATTTTTCAATTTTGATCCGAAAACTTATCTTTAATTTCAATCAAATTAAAAAAATCGGATGGTCGATGTCGATGGTCCAGAGATATATCTTTCTCAGTTCATATATAAGAAGAAACTGATCCTGACCTCGATTGGTTAAATTTCTCAGAAAAATAATCTGTTACCCTGCAATTTTTCTCTCAGATTACCATCTCCCGTGCTCCTAAGATTATCTTCACTTTCTTTCTTAATGCCGTTGCATCTTAAGTGGTATGCGAGCATTCAGCGACACGGTGCGCCATTCGGTAATGATACAGTGTCATATTTATTCTTCAAATTAAACAGTTGTCAGTTAGAATCACCGAACTTTTTTTCCTTCGCTCGGGTTGTGAACACGCAAGCCAAAACGTAATTAGTTGCGGGGCCAATGGTCCAAAGTTTTTATTATGCACTCAACTCGTATCGGCGGATTCGCTAAGTAGATGCATTATTTATTAAAGTAAATGCATTATTATTATCGTCTTTTTCGTGTTGAAATAAAATTGAAAAATGAAACCCAAAATGTTGCCGCAAATGAAGGAAGTTGAAAGCCCCCGCTTTATCATTAAGTGCACGACATTTTAGTTATGATAATCGGTTCAGTTCAATTTACATCTAAATGCAAGTTAAAAATCGGAGCTTTCTAAGTTTTCAATGGGCCATTTGGTTTTTGATTGAAAAAAAGTCATGTGACATGTGTTTTAGAACGAAAAAAATATATCATTAAAATGTCAAGGGAACACGAAAATTCCACTGTGTGCAAGCCAAATGGATCTTTTGATGTAACATAAATTCAACAATTCCTGGTAAAATGGAATATATAAATTCAATATAACAAATAAAATGTTTGAATTTCTTGCGATTTTTTGTTATATATTCTATTACAATGAAAGTTTAAAAGTGAAATGAGATTTCAAATTCTTTTTATCTCCGTGAAATTATTTACCCTCATATCGCTGTTGAATTCGGGTAAACAAGAAGATTAGAAAAATAAATTTGACGATTAGGACGCGATGAAAATGATCAATAAATTTATAGTGTCACTTGAGGACGATTTTCGTGTCATATTTCAAAAGGAATAATCCAATTATGGGACATCGTCTTGGTCAATGCGATGTAAAATAGCAAAATGGCTCTTTATTTTTGTTACCGCAGATGCAAAATCGCCGAGTTAGTTTCATCCGAATTGACCGTAAATCAACATCGATGCATACGCGATCGAAAGAAAAGTTGGCGCTTCGCGGATTCGAATTTAACAAGGAAACACGACCGCAGCGTCAATGCACTTTGCAAAATGCTTTTACAAATCACGCGTACCCCGATATCTTATAAATTCATCCGTATTTATAGTCCGGCAAAAAAATTCCGTGCCACCCACCATCCCGACGACAGTCGGAAAAACAACTTTTTCTTGTACGCCTGAAAAACCATTTTTTGTTATTTATCTCACAATTTTTATTTATTTATCTATGTATATTTTCCGTGAACACAGCATTAACAAATATTTTGCAAAAAATAAACTGATGAATATTTTACTACCTCAATATATGTGTTAGAAAAATTGTGCGAAGTTATAATAAAGGTCAAGAAATATAAATATTTTCATTGCCGATGTTCGAAGAATTCTTGTTTCATCGTTCGATGATTTCTTCTTGTATAAAATTCTTGATAAAATGTTCCTATTTGCTAAATTGTGTGTCGATCTTTGAGAAAAGTAATTTTTCCAGTTTATAAAGAAATATATATAGTTGGGGTTAAATATAAACGTTTTAAATGTCAATCAAAGTTCGTCTAGTAGGAATCAAAATATTATGACTAAACCAAAGTACTTGAGCGTCTTAGGCAGTTTTCCGCCCACATTAATACATCTTCCGGCGCAGTCTCAAGGTTGTGATAAGTGTATTTTTGTGTCACCCGTGAACATGCTTTTATTGCAACGAAATAAAAATGAGCAATGCCCGATTATTTTACTACTCAGCTCTTCATTCACAAAGCTGAATATAATGACGTTAAATTTGCGAACACAAAAGACGTAATTACCCGAGTCAGTCCAATCTTGATACGTTTTTTTTTATCACATCACTTCTAGAAAAAACGACACGTGTGGTCTTTCCGGCCAAATTAATTTTAATCGAAATGGAATGTTAACATTTTCAAACGAAATGAAACAAAAAGTTTGAACATTCATTTATGTTTAATTCATGCATTGAAAAGAGACATCAATGGTTTTTACTCGAATGATGATCTTTGAACGACGTTAATTGGTCGCTGAACGGACCAATTAAAATTTCTAATTATTACATATAATATAGATTGGCTGAAATTTCGAGCAGACAGTTTTTGTGTTTAACGATATTGTTTCGTTTCAATTAACAGCTTTCGTACAGCTTTTCAATAATTTATCATTTTATCCGGAAACAAAAAGTGCCGAATCCCATCTGACAAGCGAACAATTTGCCTCGAAAAATATTAGTAAATCATTCACGTCATTTCTTATCGGAAACATTTTTGTTGCATCGGTATGACGGCAATTTGACGTTTTTTTTTCTCTCTCCCTCTCTCTCTTCAAGGTAAAAGACGGTGTAAGAAGATCAAACAAACGCAAGTGAGAAACAATCCAGCATCGCATTATGCTGTGATGTTTTATTCCATGCGTATCGCGAGGACGAGCACGCATAAGAAATTCGCCTGCTCAAGCGAGAGTCAACGTTTTCGCGGATATTGAGTTTTTCGTCGCGGCGCTGTGTGCTTTCGTTGTTGAACTGGCGAGATTGACATCTCATTAATAACAAGTTTTATACATACATTTTGAACCGCGGGAACGTGCAGGGATTATGCGATGTAATTTTTTGACATAATCTTCGCACAATCGTAATAACCTTTTCATTCGATATACAAACTTTCGTGCTGTTTTGCCAACTTGCAAGAAAACCTCGTGCGAATTAAAAATGTAAGGGGAGAACAGTCACCTTTTTATATTCGTCTAGAAATTCCTATGTGATCTGTTGGGGTAACCGTGACACGTGGAATAATATGTGACACAAGATAAATTAAATGAGAAAAAATTCTTCTTATATTCTTTCAATTATATTTTAATCTTGAATTCCAATTTCATTTTTGTAAAACAATTTTAACTTTTCTTTATTTCTTTTATTACGAACTGCTTGTATACAAACAAAATTTTAAAACTTAAAATTTATAAACAAAAAAGAGGAGTATATTTGAAACTATATATGACATGTAACAATGAAAACAAGAATTTGTACAGATCTGTATACTGAACCACTTTTATTGATTTAGGAAACGAACAAAACTGTGATGACCGTAAATTTCATAGACGTTGTCGATGATCGTCACCGAACAACAAACATTTTATGCAAATGAAGGTCTGAATTGCGACATGGTGGTACCATTATTGCCACTTTTGATTTGCATTTGCAGGACGCCTCCCCGACATTCCTATACATTATATCTTATGATACGTTGCGTCTTTGCGGAGCCTTTTTCAAATTTATTATAAGTCACGAAAAATTTGGCCCGACGGAATGTCAAGAATTTATATTAAATCGTCTGACGCAAACAGAATTATACTACTGATAATTACAATTAGATTTTACTGAGAACACGCGATTCGCATATGTTCCCTCTGTATCCACGCGCTTTTCAAAATATACGGGGCTTTCAAAAGGAAATCATTAAAGCGAAATCAATACAGGTTGCAGAAAATATGAATGCATTGTGTTCATTTCAAGAATTCATGTGAAAGGATGTTCATACGAAGGTATTCCCTCACGGACGAAAATATAATCACAATTATACAGAAGAAATATATTTTGTTTTTATAAAAATTTTATATTATTAGTATGTAAACTGTTTGTTATCGTTATTGCCGCTTTTTTTATATAAAAGATATAGAATTCGTATACAGAAAAAATATATTTTTTTATATTTCCAAGTTTATATTTTTTCCTATAAAATAAATATAGATTCTATAAAATGTTTATATAATAGTTATTGTTTTCTATGGATGATTTTGGTGGGAATAAATTTTCCCACCGTGAAAAATAAAAATAAATAAAGTGATTAAAACTCGGATTGTGAAATAAAAATTAAGTAAAAATTAGTTGAACGTCAGTTAAGTTGATGATTGTAATCCGTCGAAATATGGAATTTGAAATGTGAAATTGAACGAAAAAATTGACACATTTTGGTAGAACAAAAACAAACGAAGATTTGATCTAAAATCTTATCCCCATTTTGTGAATTCAGCCATAATAAACGTTTCGATGGGTGAATCGTGTTATACAAATCGCTATATAATCCCCTGTTTCAATAAAAATGGCACTTTAATGTCTACATTATTACACTGTGAGAATATATTTGCGTAAAGATTTCGTTAACAACGAGAATATCATGCAATAAAACAGCGATGTGCGTCCGAACGGATACACACGAATGCCATAGTTAATGTATTGTAAAAAATTAAGATTGATCCGGAATTCTCAAGAAAACAACTCACGAACTGTCATGCGTCGAGGAGCGATAATTAAATTCAACCGGTGAGAAAAAAAAGAGCATCCCGCAAATAAAAAATGAATTAAAAAGTTTCACGGAAAAATTGTCTTGGGATATATATATTCATTAGAGTGGCCGTTAAAATTAAAAAGTTCGATTTGTTCAAGTCCCACACCGAAATCTTGTGTAATTAATAAAAATGAATTTTGAGAAATTTTTTCAGATTTTTTGAGCAAATTAACCTGACCCTGTGAGCTCTCGAAGTTTAACACGTGTTTTAAATGAGGTTAACAAGTTTAATTGTTTTAGTATGTGTCATAACCAAACGTTATTTTTCATGGCAAAGAAATGGATTTTCAAAAAAAAAAATTACAGTTTTTCTTAATTTATTTATTTTTTTAGAAATTATCCAGAAATATGAAAGTTATCCAAAATATGTTCAAATTCCAGGTTTGTAAAAAATCATTTTGGGGTTGCTTTTACAATTTTTCCGTGTATGTTTTTTTTTTTTTTGTATATATTACGTACATTGATAAAATTAGGGGTGAACAAAGAAGAGCATAACAATAACTTGGTTGCAGACCTGATAAAAGTAGAAGGTATCTATCTCGATGTCGGCGGTGTCGTTCGACGATGCGTTCATGAATTCAAGATCGACGTTGCGGGAATAGGGAGTCGAGAAATCCTGATTCATATCGTTCAGCGGTTTCTCGCTTTGATTCCATTCGAAGCTTTTTGAGTCGTACCCTTGAGACATGCTCGCTTTTATCCAGAACATTGCATTCCGACAATCGAATTTTCAGGGTGGTTATGTCCTTTTCGCAGTCGCTCAACGTCCACCACTGACCATTTCATTTTCAGTCCTTTATTTCTTCAACGAGGTACACTAATCACATCCCCTTGCTCCGACAAATTTCACCTCATCATATGAATCGCTATCGGATATAAGATTTTTGTTACTCAACTTTAATACAATCTCACAAACATGTTTCAAAATTACCAAACTTTTTCACAAACAATTTTTCATCCCTGATATACTAACCGGTGATGACTTTCAATCCACTTTTCCAAGATGGAATAATTTGCTTTGCATTTTTTACTGTCTGTATTTCTTGAGCTGAGTTATAAGTCGAGGCAATCACAGATAAATATTTACCTATAAAATGGAGGGAAAACAAATTTATAAACTAATTTGCTCTTCGTTAAAATTACAAAAAAATGAATAATAAAAACTGTTTTGAAAATGCAAATCAAAATTGATTATTCATTGGGTGAGGAATGTTTTTAAAATTGTTTGAAAAATGTTTTTCAAAATGTTGATAAAGATTTATAATTTACTGCTACATAAAAAACAAAATCTATACAGATTAGAAGAAAAATGCCAAAATTACTGTTCCGTACAATATTCAACATTTCATTAAGCACTCAAAGTGATTCGTATTTCACTCTTGAAATATTTGAATCATAAAATCTTCAAATAGAAAAATTTTTCCACGTTTTTCAGTCACAGTCTCGTTTTCATATTTATCCGTCAATTTCGTTCCTTTTTTTGCGAGCGGTCGTTTAATCTGCCGATGTGGTTATTGTCACCACTATACCTCAGTCAAGTCATTTCTCGTGGCGATTTTGTCGACACTTCGACTAAATTGTTGAGATCGTTGCGGTGATGTAAGTGCAACGCACTTCGCACAAACGAAAAACATAAAACAAATTTCGAGCAATTGCCTTCTGGCAAAAATCCCGCGATCCATCAATGATTTAACTTGGGATCACTGCAAATTGTCGTGCAATTTCAAATTGTTCACAGCCGCAAAATTTTTATACATTCCTATCAATTCACTTTGAAAAAGCCAAAATAATTTTCAAATTATTTTCAAAAATAGAAAGCCAACTAAAAATTTGTAGTACCAAAATTTATTCACGACAGAATGAACAAACAAACAAAAAAATCACTGATAAAAAAATTTTTTCGATTAACTCAAATTGTAAACATTCAAAAATTGAAAAACGAAAATGAATTGTTTCCTTATTGGAATTTGCAATAAAACATTTGTCAATATCAAAAGTGAGTCCCGTAAACAATCACTCGGTGCCGAACCCACATGTTTGTTTTCAACTCTTTTATATTTGTGATAAAAGCTGAGAGAGAACGAGACCGCGCATTTATATATACGATCACTGAACTTGCGCACGTTGTTTTCCGCCAAATGGGCTCATAAAATATCGTCAACCTTTTTGTAAATCGTAAAAAATTCGTCTAATAGACCATCACTCGTCATGCACTTTCGTTGACGTTTGAAATTAAATCGCCTTAGCGGTGGGATCGAATTTGAATCTCGATGACGAATCAACCTGCAGACCTGCCTCTCATCCGAAACACTTCGACAAGAAAAGTTTCATTGTTGATAAACTCGTCAGCGAGGAAGACTCTTGCTCCTGCAACGCGCGCTACGCGACTGACCAAAACGCGTTGCGTTTGCTCCGATCCATGGTCTTTGACTCGCAGCAGCGCAACAGAGCTTTCACACATCAACTCTGAAAAAATCATCAAATATCTTAAAGAATTAATTTTTCAAAAAATATTCAAACAAGTAAATTGTAATTCATTACCTTAATTACTTCAAAACTGAAAATCAAAATCAACTGAAAAATTACAATCCTAAACAATTAATTTTCATTTACTGAAAAGATCAAAATTTTGTCGTAGAAATTGTATTGGACTAAAAAAAATAATTCAATAAATTAAAAATATTTAAAAAATGAAATTTTGAAATGGTTGATTTTGAATAGTTGAAGTTACAGATGTAATTAATTACTTTTTATTTTTCTGGGCAGAGCAAGACATTTTTTCTAGAAACTGAATTTGACGTGTGAAAATTGGCCCAAAAATAGCACGTCGAACAATTAATTTTGTGGCATATTTTTGGACCTGTATTTTCATCAAATCAAAATTGGGGATAAACCGCATTTTGCAATGTATTTTTGACATCTCCTGTGGAACGTTAGATCTCTTGTGTTTTGTTTTAGAATTTATGTGCGGGATGATTTATAGCTGCACCACAGAGTTAGAGCTGCTCGAGTGATCTAAATTAAATTTAATAAGATAGTGCGTCTTCCTGAACGACACTTGTCGAGTACATTTGGATAAGCCATTTGGGAGCCTCATCGCGATCAGTCAGATTTTTTCTTCTTTGAAACTTCACGTTTCGAGATTCTAGACACACAAAATATAGAATGAAAATTCTGGAAATTTGAAAACTATGTTTGTCACCAGAAGTCAAAGATTAATAAACAAAGTTAATTAAGGTACATTATATTCTCATAATTCAATCATAATTCAATTTTTATAACAAACTTCATTAGTCAACGTCCGAGAGACTATCATGAATTTTGTATTGATTATCATTATTTATTTACTCCGTTTGAAATTTTAATTGAACTATCGTATTTTCAAACTAACGAGGCCAACTGATAAAATTGTTTAACTTTCGAACCGATGAGAATTATAATTCAGTGAATTATACATTAATAAGTATTAATAAATGTAAGATGAATAATACACGCTGAGAAAAATTTTCTATAAAAATTATTGAACTGTATAAAACCAATGTATAAAACCAAAATTCAACATGAATTGTTACAAAGTTCAGTAAAATCGTGTGCTGTAAACAAATTTTCTAATTTTGGTTTCCTACATTGGTTATTCAACAGTTCAGAGAAAATGAGTGATTTTTATATAATTTTTATAAAACTTTTTTCTTTTATATTTTTCGTTTGTCAGGAAATACTCTTTGTAAATAAAATAACGAAGTTGTAACAAAATACTTTCAACAATGCACCGAATGTGTGAAAAGTAAAAAATCGCAGTAAATTTTTCAGCTTGATTAATTTTGATGGAATATCAAGAATATTATATAAACATGATAAACATGGTGACTCAATAATTTTAGCTTTATGTTGGGAGTAATTCGATTGTAGCCATGCATATTCATCGTAATGCATCCATTTTTAGGATTTTGATGGATTACTAAACGAGCATTAATATAGTTATATGAAGACAGTCTGCATTAAAAGTAAAATATTTAAATGCGATACAAATAAAAAAATTTTCAATTTCTATGTAAAAGAGTCACAGAGATATTCTATTCAGATTAATTAAAATCAGATCATATTGCCTGCAGACCATAATGATGGGGAACGATCAATCTAACTTAGTTTCAGTGAAAAAAAAAGTAGAACTGTTGCTAAATATTCTCGATCCCTTTTATAAAACAGGGAATTTATTAGTTATTGAAATTTAACGACAGAAACGCGGGGAGAATGAAGCTTCACACTCGAGAAAAAATTATTATAAAGTAGGGCCGAAATGCTCCCTAGTTCATAATCACGCAATCTAAATTTACCGCCCCCTCTTATTTACACAGCCAGATAAACAGTTCCTTTTTTTTGAGACCGCAGGTAGCCTATATCAGTATTATCTATTTTTAAGTGACAAACAAATTTGACGAAGTATTTAAACATTGGTATAATATTCAATTAATTTTTGCCCGGCAAATATTGAATTATTAACGTTTTCATTAAAAATTACCAGGGAGAAGTTGTGCTAAAATTACAGCTGAATGCAAAATATGATATTCATTTAATCAAAAACGAAATGAGAATTAAAAATTATTTTAATTTATTTTAAATTGTTCGTTTTTTTTATTATTCTAATAATTTCATGTGCATCACTTTAATTCTCTTGCCAACGAGCGATGGAAACGCAACAGATCCATCTTTTTTTATTAACGTTGCGAAGTCTGTATCAATACCGACTGTAAACCCTACACGTTCCGCCAAACATTGTGATGCATCTGCCGTAAAGACCGTTTCCGTTGCAACGATACCATATTTCCGACCAATGTCCTTCCTAGAAAAAACCAAACGATATGAATGTATACAAGATACCGAGGACGAACAATAATTAAAATTTACTGCGAAATAACGAAATAAAAGTTACCGAGTGGCCAGAAGAACCTGACCAAGTTTTTCACCACGGTAGTCCGGAGCCACGCTTAACCCGAACGCTGACAGGTATTTGTCAATATTATAAATTGACTTCACATCGCATTCACTGCCAAGTTTCATCATCATCTCCATCAGTGTTATCGTAATTTCTGATTTACATATGGTCTGAAAATTCGAAAAAAATAAATAAAAAATTTATAAACAGATTCATATATATTAAGGCGCATATAAAGTTAAAACGCATTTGATCGTTTTTTTTAAATTAAAAATTTTGTTATCAAAAACTTTGCGCCCTCAAAGCATATTGCAATTTATATTAACTATAAAATTCTTGTTTTGCATTTTCGTATTGATAAGAATTCGGCGCATTTGATCTTTATTTTTATTAAACAATTTTTTATCAAACACTATATGTGCGACTTCACCTAATTCGTTCAAAGGCGCATAGTGTTTGATAACAAAAATTTTCAATATCAGAAAAAATGATCAATATGAAAATGTAAAACAAAATAGTTATTAAACAAAATAATTAATTTTACCTAATAAAAATATCGATACAAAATGGAAATGGAAAGTAAAAGATTTGAATGCGTAAGTATATGCGAATGCATAGACGACACGTTCGCGTAAACGCGTAATGAAAAAAAAAACACTATATGCGCCTTTGAATGAAAATAAAGAAAATAAGAAATATTTCAATGATTAATATTTAAAAATAAAATGTTGTTGAATTATTTCAGAAACTAACTTTGAGAAGCCAAAGTTGCAGTTTCGTTAAGAGAATAAATATTAATTAATGAAGATTTTGGAAATGTTCAACTGATATTGAAATATGAATAATGCTCTAATAATGAAAGACAAATAATAATAACAATAGTAATTGTTAATACAGAATATAACCATTGTTAACATTACTCTTACTACCCTTACACTTAATTTCTCCATCATGGCTTCATCCTCTTTTGATATTACGAACAGCATGTTGAGCCCAGCCAAAATCGATTTATCAGCATCCGAATCTTCTACGAATGCTCCAACTGATATGCCTTGCTCCAAAATGCACAACCAAAAAGCTCGGAATTCAGCAACACTTTGCTTGTCACTGAGAACATCTGTAAAAAAAAATTCAACATCAATGAACGAATCGGTTTTTCGTTTGTCATGAAACTGTTATGAGAATTGCGTGCAGTTTAGAATCACCATCGTGACCTTCGTTCTAAAAGTGCTCAATTCAGTCGAACCGTTTGATCTACTTGAAATAATTGAACCCAAGTATGAAACATCATTCTGTTGTGTTCAAAAGACACTCATTTTTGCACTCAAAAGAAAGATTGAAGCATGAGAAATAAAAAAAAAATTAATTAATCTAAAAGGTTTAATTAATTGAAATAAAACCATTTTGAAATGTTTGAGCCAAATGAAATATGTTTTGAAATGAAAAACTACTTCTTGGAGGAAAAAACAAAAACAGCAGGAAAATGATAACTTTATCGTACGTTGAATTTGAAGCATACTTCACGGAAAATACGAACAAATGAATAAACGCGCGACGATTTGTATCAAGACGATTAAAATGCAGTTTCTGCAACGATATTTTATCAAAGTGAAATTGTAAACGACTGCCATATAGGAGACAAACAGACCAATCCATTACCCTTGCAGTCAAGCGTCATTTATCAATTGTAGCATTCTCGCCAAATTCATGAGTCAAATAAACTCGATTAGCATGAACCTTCCATCTTCGTGCAGTTTTCTGAAGAATGATTTCAAAAACTCACTTAAACAGTTGCATGACGGTTCGTCGCGCAGAAAAAATGTGCACATGTGGTCCAGGGCGTCCTGGTACCTTTCTTTCGGGATGTCCTGGATGATGTATTTTATTGGCTTTCCATTTTTGAATTGCTTTGTACTTTCCACGGTTTTCCAGACATTCAAAGGCCCTGGCGGTCTTTTCCAGTGCAGAGTCACGTCGCTCAGGGATCGAAGATTTGACATTGTGAATATTTTTCTTCGGCTCAAATTTTTGGTCCTGAAAATAGAAAACTATAAATCTGATTGGCCGTTCAATGGATCAATAAAAAGAATTTGTATTGGCCTATATTCATGAACGATAATAAAAAATTGATTGTTTAGTTTATTATCCGCTCATTATGTTCAAGTTGAAACGAATCATAAAAATAAGAAATAATTGTTTCTAACACAGTTGTTGTGATTCGCTGATGATTTCCGTTTTCAAATTATATAAAACTCACCAAACTCATTACCAACATGAAATTAAAATCATAATTGAATAATTAAATTAACATTTGCGGGTAATTAAATGTTCAGAGTTTCGTTCAACTAATAAAAGCAATACTTGTTTGTACAAACTTTTGCTATATTATAATTAACCTTTTATTCGACACATTAAACTGAAGACGAAAATGTACATTTTTGAAACGAATTTCCTTCGTGAAGTTCGTCAGCTTCATACAGTTAATAAATTGAAACGTTATGACAGTTAGCTATAAATACATTTTTGTATTTCACTTTTAATACACGAATAAACATGTAATAAGAATTCAAATGAATACAATGATGAAAGTTTGATCATAACTGATCCAATTCATTTGTTTGTCATTTTTTGATTCAAAATACAAATAATAATTACATCGGGTTTTTAAGACAAGACTTTTAAGAGGAATAAACTCGGTGTATTTATAAGCTTTCAGACTAGACGAAACGAGACGAGAGAAGAAAGGAGAAAGAAAAAAAAGAAGATTTGAAGAGAGATAACTTACGTTTGATTTAGCAGCGGAGGAATAACGGCCTCAAATGAACTTTCTTTTTGGTCAGGCCAAAAAATGTGCTTTTTTGCTGTCCGTGCCGACAACTGGCGGACTATTGAAACTGATTTCGCTCCACGATTATGTGCAAATGTACACAACGTGGACCTCTTGCGGCGGTTCTGCGGGAAGTACGAAGTTAATGACAATTCAGTATCGTATACATAGGCAATTGTGCCTGTTTATGAAACACGCAACGATGAGACACATATTTCTCATTCTGATAACACGATTTAAAATTCCATCTTGGATTAGAATACACGAATCAATTCGCTGATAAGTGGCTCTAATCATAATCTAACTTTCAGGGCTATCAAATGATATATATTTTTAAACTCCTCGATTACATTGTTTGTGAATGAAAAGCTCTGTTTTCAACTTCTTGATATGAAGTACTTTTTTCAGACTTGTTCAAATTTGTTAATTTGAAGTTAGTATCTCTGAAAATGAGAATTTTCTTTGGATTTATTTATTAGTCTGACTAAAAGTCAGACATCAAAAAATTAGTCGTTAGACTCATCAAGTGTCCCCCTCCACGGAAATCTTTAGTAAAAGGCGAAAGATTTATGCGTATATTGAAGGGAGACCAGAGTAATGAGATGAGGATCTGGAGTCCGTTATATCCTATTGAAATAACGCTCCTTTTGCGAGAAAACAGTTTGAAGCACCATCTGGTGGCAGGTACCTGAAACTTGATGCCTGTGTAAGGAAGAAACTGTTAGTATGAAGTTTCAGGATCTCCTATAAATGTATAAAATACTGTATGAAAAACTTTGAATTTATGAGATTTATATTTTATATTAATTAGATTAATGACGTATTACAGAACTGTTTTGAAATTTCACATTTCTTTCACAGACTTTTAATGCAACATCATCATTAATTTCCCGACTTTCTGCAGTTTATAAATTATTACAAATGCAAACACAAGTTAATAACTTTTAATTAGCTTCAGTTTTTTCCTTAGCTTAACGTAAAACTTATTTGTTAAGTGAATAAGTTAACAGGAATCAAAATTGAAAAAGGAAATGTATATGAGCAAAAGAACGGCAATCCATTTGCTCGAATCCATTTTTGATGTACATTGTTTATAATATTTTACGGCTATACGTTCTAAAGATTATCATTAATTTTTATATCGTGAAATATGAAATTTTTAAAACGATATTATTTTATATTTTCAAATTATATTGCAATAACAGAATCACTGTATCGTGGGGAGTGAAATAAAAATGTACAGATGAATTTTGTTATGAATTCTTTTTTTATTTTCAAGGTTCAATAATGATTTCAACAAAATTTTCATTTATAAAGCACATCTCAATTCTATGATAATTAATCTTTCATATCATCTTCGGTACTCAATGTGAACGAGCTGAGTACGTCTGCCAGTTTACCGGCTTGTTTCTCTGTAAAAATAAAAAAAATTGGTAAAATAGATAAAACGATAATATTATTAATTCAACGTGAATTTATAGGAAATTGATATCGGTTAGTTTATGCTTCGCTTGAAGTCAAAATTACACATTACAAATTTCTAAATATTTATTTAATTCACTAGCGTTTGATAATTAACCAAATATAAAATAGAATTAATTGATAATAATATACCTCTGCGAGCACAATCTTTCTTCATCTTTTTGAATTGCAATTTTTTCGCTTTGTTCAATTGTTGATTCCCTTCTATTTCAAATAGGGGATCAATTTTTCTTTTCCTCGATACTACTGCGGTTTTGTCGCTACCTTTTTTTCGTTTTTTCTGGACCTTGTATTCCTGTTAAATAATGAGGTCAATTAAATTGTCTATATTTGTCGTTATTAACAATTTGATTAACTTATCATATTTAATATATTACCAATTTGTTATCTCCATCCAAATCCATATTAATTTGACCTTGTGAACTTGTGTCAACGTCATCATCAGCAACAGCGTTCAAACTATCCAGCATCATTTTTTCTTCATTTGCAAAGCTGTTTAGATCAAATTCTTTCTTGTTCTCACTGACGATTTCGGCGGATAATTGACAATCTATTTGCTCAGGCGGAACAGTGTAATATCTGCAAAATTTAATTTTGACAAATGAAAACCATCTTAATTGATCGAAAAAGAAAAGAATGTTCGTACGAATTATAACAAAAAATCGACCTGATTTTGCCTGAATTCCAGTCATTCAGAACATTTCGAGCCGCGGCATCTAGATCCGCAACACCCCCTTTTTTGTATCGTCCAGTTTTGATAGCCAGCTTCGAGAAAAATTCAGTCTCAGTTGAAAATTTGTCAACCCCGTACAATTCTTCAAGTTGATCAGTCGATATGCGCTTTAAGATTAGCGACGCCGGTGTGATCGGATCTTCCAATGTTTCCACTTTGATAGCATTTCGCAAAGCAACATTCGTTTGCTCCTCCTGTTTACGTGATTGGTCAAATACGATACCCGGTGAATCTAATAACTTCACTTTTGAGTCGAGTTGAACTATTTGCATTGATTTTGTGATACCTACGAAAGAACCGAACAAAATGTAAATAATCCATTTAAAAGTTTTGGTAATACCTCTTTCCACAAATGCGATAAAATCAAGTACATTTTTGATTGAAAATTACATTTATTTAATTTTGTAAACTGAATTGTGTATTGTGTAATATCTACACAAAACAAGTGAATGCAATGAAAAAAATTTAATCAAAAAGTTTCCAGTTTCCATTAATGTAATAAAATCAAATACAATTTTCATCAAACTTATATTTCTTCTATTTTGTGAAAATTTTGTTTCCATTTGTTTTGATTAGTAATCAATTAAATTTAATGAAATGGCATTACCTGGTGTATTACCAACGTTGCAAGCTCGATTCCGTTTGAGTGAATTGATAACACTAGATTTACCAACATTTGGTAAACCCACGACACCAACGTGTATGCTTTTTTTTATACCTCCGTTTCTGCAATAATTTCCTAATAATGATAAAAGCAGTTCAGCCCCGAAACAGGTTCCTCCCTGAATCATCTCCTCACTCTTCTTGCCTAGCTTCCGTCTTCCTAATTTCCTGGCTTGATTCTGAGTAGAGGATTTAAACGCAACGGTTGGGTAACTTCCTCTGAGGTATTTCAACCAAGCATCGAGATTTTTTCGTGGCACTAAATCAGCTTTGTTTAAAACAATCACAAGCTTTTTATTTCCTTTTGCTGACATAACTGCTTCTTCAACCTGCAAAATAAAAAATGAGCAACATCAAATTTACACTTTAAGATCATTTTAAAATAATAATTTATTTCGTAATTTGAAGCAGTTGACAAAATATTAATACGATTTACTTTTTTATAAAAATTAATACAAAAATGGAATTGAATATAAACATTTAAATGATTGAAACTAAAAACAGATGTCATGTATTTTTACCAATTATTAAAATCATCTGAATGGTCATTTTTAATTTACCTGTTTACACCTGGTGCCCAGCGGATCTCTGGCATCGACAACTTCAAGAATGACATCTGCTGCGTCCAACACTTTCTTGAATTCTTTATAATAAGCTTTCAAAGATTTGTCATCGTTGATAGAAGCGTCTTTCTCATCGAGTTCCACGGTATCGTGTGATACAACAGCCGTTTGAGCACTGTGTATAACTTGTTTCTTTTCTGCATTATTCACCAAGCCTTCCAACCCTTGGCTAGCCAGAGCAGCCTTCTTCTTCTGCTGAGCTTCTTCTCGGAGCTTCTTTTTGTCTTCTTCTTTGCGTTTCCTGAAAACCTCGGCTTCTTTTAATATATTTTCCTTGAAGGAGCTTACAAATGGTGCCGCAACTGAGCTTCCTGCTGCATCCTCTACAAAACGAAATTTATTAGTTAATATAAATAAAAATATATACTACAACTTATTGATTGTCATATTATTATTACTTACTCTTTGCTTTCATTGAACTTTTGTTCTTTAATTTGTTATTATGTTTACGTATTTTCTTTTCAATTGTCTGTTTTTTTCTTGCTGGCAATCTTTTGTGTGTTTTATCTAAAATGAAAATTTAATTCAGTAAAATTCTAAGTATTTATTTCTAAGAATAAATTGAAAACGTAGGTTGTGTCTTAACCTAGAACTTTGTTTTCTGGTTCAAATAATATTTTATCTTTAATTTAAATATATGAAAAATATGGAATCTACTCACTTAATTTTGCCATGATTCAATAGGTCAAATTAAAACTCGTAATAGTGTAACAATCAATAAATTATATCAATTCAATTGATTCTCTTACAGAATACGAAACAAAACATCAACAATATCACGTGGAGTCGTGTAACACCACGATGTTTCAGATTCTGTTTTATATGAACATCTGTCGGTAAATTTTTTATGATTTCTGCATTACCAACTGAGTAATTCACATTTTTTAAATATATATACATATTTTTATATTTTTTAAGAATGTGGTTTTCAGTGATTAAAATTAAATAAATTAACAAAAATTGTAATATTTGATGTTTAGAAAATTTTTTCTCTAATTGGAAAATAGAGTTGTTTTTTTTAAATTCATTAATAAAAATAAGAAATATCAAATAATGTAAATAATGTTGTTAATAATATATTTTCAACTTAAACTTTAAATTACAAAGTTGTATAACATGTGTGAAATATACACTGCAATCAATCTTCAGACGAATGATTTTTCTTTGATTTCTTTTCTTTTTTTCTAACGTTTCTCCTGTCGCTTTTCATTTTTTGTTTCAAGGCTTTTTTATTTCTTTTTATGACTGCAATCGTCTTTTTTTCCTCTTTCCTCTTGATTGGCACCGTATCCAGAGCTTTTTTCATAATGTCTATCGCCTTTTCTGAACTTTCTTCGAGTGACATTTTAAGATTTGTCTCGGGATATTTCCCTGAGAAACCTTTCGGAAATAGTGGTTTCATCAAAAGCGTTCTCAACTGATGTTTCTTGATTTTCAACTGTTTTCTCAGGTCAGCTGATTCTTTGCTGTCCATAGTTGTGTCACTGAAAATTTAAAACGAACAATTAATTTTTATACAATTTTTTTTAAATTAATAAAATTATGTCAAAAATTTATAAATAATTTTAAAAGAATGTAAACTAACTCGTCATCTACAATCAGATCCATATCTTCGATCGCTTTTTTCACCCAATCTTTTTTAACATTATCCCTCTTGGATACCAACTCCATCTTATCAATTTCTCGTGCGATGTCAACTTGTTCTTTTACTGACACCAACAGATGGTCTTCAACTGGAAACGTTGGAATGTCATGTGCTGAAATAAAAAGAAAAATTAACACCCAATATTTATAGAAGTATTACAATTTTTATGGAGTAATTAAATGTTTTTCAACTTACAGCGACCAAGAGTTTTGCAAAGTCTAACGTAAAACTGAAATTCTGAGGGTTCCATAATCATAACTGTGATTCCTTCTTTTTGAGCTCTTGCAGTTCTTCCACTTCGATGAACATAACTCTGCACATAAAATATTTTTACTGTCAACAATATAATTTAAAATATAATAATTTCAAGAAAAAAAAAGTTCGTACCTCAGAAGTTCTTGGGACTTGATAATGAATGACATGATCTACGTTCGGAATATCTAGTCCTCTTGCAGCAACATCAGTAGCAATCAAAATACCATTGCTATCTTCTTGAAACCTTTTGATACGAAAATTCAAACAATTAGTAAAATTAGCAAAATTAAAATAATTAATAATATATCAGAGTGAATATCGCAAATAACTTTACCTTTCAAGATTTTTCAATCTTTGTCTCTGAATCATGTTAGCGTGCAAAGGTAAAGGTTTGCATTCCAAAATACCAAACAGCGTAGCCAAACGTTTCACGCAACCAATACTGTTGCAAAAAACTAAAGTTCTACCCGGATGTCTTCTCAAGAAATAATAAAGATAATAATCCTTGTGATCAATCGTGCAAGTGATACGACACTCAGTCAGTCCACCAGCAGTTCCTAAAAAATCGAAAAATCACTGTTAGTAACTATTTTACCTACTCAGTTGTTTTTGTCAAATCGAAATAATTTTCACCTCTTTCTTTCGTAATATCCACGATTTTCGGATTCTTCATTTCCAGCATCGCAATAACACTGTTCAACTTTTTCTCTGGCGTTAGTTTAGCTTTAGGAGTCCTTCTTTTTCTCTTGATATAATCTGGAGTTTCATGCACGAGAGATAGTGTGGCTGAGAATACAAAGTTCTGCCGCTCCGCTACTTTTTTCTTGTTCGAATTCATAAGTTCAATAATATTGTGGAGTTCTTCAAAATGACCTTTCTCCAGCATTCTGTCTGTTTCATCTATTGCCAAAAATCTGTAAGAAAAATTATTTCATGAATAAATTATAAATACAACGACAATAGAAAAGTGAAATGATTGATAATCGATTTATATAAAAAAATTACTTTATAGAATGAATCTGTGACAAGTGGCTATTTTTTTCACTGATCAATTCCCACAATCTTCCAGGAGTTGCTATTACAATTTCAGGTCCTCTTTTGAGTATCCTTTCTTGTTTCACCGCAGCCATACCTCCAACAATAACGGCAATCTGAAACAAAATAATTTTTTATTTAAAAAAAATGAAAATGTTGAAGTTAAAACTAGATATATTTTGAAACTGAATTAAATTTACCTGTATGTCAGTGTACTTTGCAGCAGCTTTAAGATGATTTTTCACTTGGATGGCCAGTTCTCTCGTAGGAGTCAAAATCAAAGCATACAGAGGTTTCCTCTTCACAGTTTCACTCTTTTTATCATCAGGCAACTTGACGACTTTGACACAACCGATTTTATTGTCATCATAATCGCTCAAAACTTCTTCTTCGTCGCTATTCTCTTCTTCCTCAGAACTATTTTCATTTTCACATTCATCCTCTTCCTTCTCAGCCAACTTTTTCTTCAGTTGCAAAATACCGTTGATTATTGGAATACCAAATGCCAGCGTCTTTCCAGATCCGGTTTCCGCTGCTCCTAAGATGTCCCTTCTTCCCAATATCGCAGGGGCTAAAGTCAAAGACTGAATAAGTGTTGGAGTATGAAAATTTTGGTCACACAGAGATTTCAAAACCACATCAGGAACTCCCAAAGATGTCCAGACGTCTTTATTAATCTCAGATTCGTATTTTGTTTCTTCGTCTGGTTCTTTCACTGAGTTTGTTTTTTTGACTGTGTTTTCCTCAGACTTTACTTTTGATTTTTTGTTACTTTTGTTGTTTTTCTCTGTCTTCTTTTTCTTGAGTGGAGGTAATTCTTCTTCTTCATCATCTGAAGATTCGCTTTTCTAAAATTTAATTGAAAAAATTGATAAATATAAATATAAATATAGATTCAATGTTTACAGTGCAACCTAACCTCACTTTTTACAACCCAAACATGCTGGGATCTTAAAATTGCTCATCAAAATGATATGAGAAGTGAAGATCAAATTGAAATAAAAAACTTACTTTGTTCTTAACATTCTTTTTACTACGTTTCCTGCTGTCATCGATTATACTGTAATCCTTCAACTCCTCGATGCCAATCAAACCTTCCAAGTTGATATTTGAAGTGTCATCGTTGAATTTCAACGGTACCCATTTACCCGAACCAACAACTTTTTTTATTTTCATTTTGTTGTCACCAATTAGTATTTATTTGTATTAAAAACAATCCGCTTGTACTAAAGTGTCAATCGAGCACGTTTATTTTGAAAACGTGTTTATCTCCGTTTCGTTCCTTGTTCAGTTACTGGCAGAGATCTACTAAACAGTAGGAACGTGGAACTGGAATATATTTTAAATTCAAATTTAAAACCATTTGTTAAAATTTACCAATATCTTTTTTGTATAATTGTCTATTTTTGATTCATAAAATTGAATTTTAATTTTGATAAAATATTTTTATAAATGATAATAACAAAATTCATTCTTGTTTATAGTATAGATTATTATAAAACAATTGAAATGAGTTTTGTTTGGATGAAAGTAACCAAAGTGATTTTCTCAGGAGTTTATGTCAAAAAATAAAAAGTTTTGACACTGATCAAATTTCTTTGGGATTAAATTGTAACGTGAAAATGCCGTCAAAGAACGTAGTGCGCTGAACAACAAATTGTAATCAACTTTTCTTCACAATATACAAACATCTTTACAAGCCTCAAAATGTTACCTAACACTGCAATAAAATCCAATTTTTCAAGTAAAATGTCGTATTAACATATAATTATCATTTTGAAAACGGAAACTAAATAACGTTCTTTGATAAATTTTTCAAATTTCAGTTGATATGGATCTGATGAAAAAATCTGATTTTCTACAAGACGAGAGCAGGTTTAAAAAATTTCGAGGTGAGTAAAATTTTTGTATTTACAATTTTAATATTAATAGTACATCATTTATTACTTGAAATAATTATTTTAATTTGTGTGATATAATTCTCTTAATATTGCATTGTTTTTAATTAATTTTTGATTAATATTAATTTTTGCAGATTTGGATAGACAAATCGATCATGCATCTTCGCAATTAGATTCAATGACTTCCGAATTGGCTTCGAGGAGAAAAATGATATTAGATGATAATGACGAAAACAGTACAATGAATTTATTCTGGTCGCCCTTTCCCAACCCGTTTTCAACCCACCGATCTGACACTTGTGATTCCACCAAAGAGGCGAAAGGTAACGTTGAAAAAAAGTCAAGGCAAATAAATTTCACTAACTTCATAAAAACACTCAACTTTTTGTTATTAATTTGAAACAAAAAAAATTATACATAAGGATCTTTTGACATCTTTTTTTTTTATCTTTGAGTGTCGAATTTTCACTTGGTTCATTCATTATAATGGGATGTAAATTGAATCTACGTTGACCTTGCAGGGAAAAAAAATGTGATGTCATCTATTTTGTCACCGACGATAGATCTAATCGAGCTATACAAAACTAAACCAGAGACCCTACAGGTGAACGAGGATGGTTATTGGGAAGAAAGTGAAAAACCCTCTACGCCATTAATGTCAAATCGATCACATCTTTCTTCACAGAAAAATAAGACTGAAGTAATGAAAATGTTTTTGACAACAAAATTATTTTTGTATGTTTTTGTGATACATATTTTTCAAATGTGATTCAAATTTTAGTTTGAATACAAAAAATTGTAGACAAATGTACTATGAGGAAATTGATTTTTTAACAGACCATTTAGTTTGTTAAACGATTTTTATAGCAAGAATTTCCAGCTCCTGCAAAAAGTTTGAAGGATTTCTTATCAAGTCATGCAAGCAAATCAACACCATGTGACGATAATGCGATTCCTGGGACTTCGAAGAAAGATGCCACGCAGTTTGATGAAAAGGTGACAGCAGCCAAACAGGAGCAGACGGTGGAAATGTCTAATAATCAGATCGCCGGAAAACAGAAGTTGAAGAAAAAGAGGATGTCAAATCTTGGAAAGAAATATGCACTGTCGCGTAATTTTGTGAATTATAATTTGTTACATCTTTTCAAGTAGGCAAATTTTTAGCAGCTAATTGTTTTTTTTTTTCTCTAGGTAAAAGATCGGTGACAAGCAAGATGACAGAAATGAGTGACAATGTAAAAAGAAAGAAGAAAAAGCTGAAGAGTGTGAATTCGTTGTGCACTGTGGCAACTCGAGATATCAATTTTGAGGAAAAGGATCCAACGAAAACCAAAAATACCAAGAGTACAAAATTAAAAATAATGTTTTAATTGTTTGAAAAATTGTTTGTTAAACGTTGATATGTTTGCTTAAAATTTTGTTTTATTTGCTGTCAGATGAAAAATATGTTTATCCCGATCTGAATTATCAGAGTCGAAAAGAAACTCCTGCGAAAAATGTTGCTGCGAAAGAAAAAAATGTTGAGGTCAATCAAATCAGTTTGAAGAACAATGAAACCATGTCAGTCATGGAGGACAAAATGATAGAACAAAAGTCGGATGAAACTCCCAACAAGCTTGTTACAAAAACTGTTAAGAATTCTGATAACACTACTATTGCGAAAAATGAAAAACCAGTTGGAACTCCAACGAAAAGAAACAATGAATCAGAATTACCCTCTAAAAAAGTGCAGAAAGATGATGTTGAACCACGTGTCGCAAATAAATTTGGGTATGTAAACAGACTGTTGGAAATTAAAAAAGAATTATTAATGAATATTTTTTTCAGAAAAGGAACGAATGGGGTGAAAAAAGAAAAAGATAATGAAGTTAGGAAAGAAAAGGATGATGAACTCAATAAAGAGAAAGATAAAGATATTAAAAAAGGAATGGATAAGGAAGTTAAAAAAGAAAAGGATAAAGGAAAGGAAATTATTGAACTGAAATGTCCTCGGATAGATGAAGAAAATGAGTATGACAAATTCGATGAGTTGGATGAAAAAAATTTCGAGGCTGTGTACGAAGATTTAATGGCGCCAAGAAGATACGAAAACCCGACAACCGCGTCGAAGCTAAAACAAGCAGACATGACTTATTATCGGAGATACCATTTCAAAAGTATCCCCTTCATTGCCGGCATGTCCGTCTCCCCTAGTCACAATATAGGACTGTGTGTCCAAGAAGTGTGTATCACTTGAATAAATCAAAGTCAGAAACAAGGAATCTTTTTTTGTACCAATTGTTCGTTTTATATTAAAAAGAACAAAATTGGTCTCTTCCATTAGATGTTGGGGCTGATGAAAAATAGACAGGTTTTGATCAACGGCTCGACTCGAATGTTGATTCGAAAAGTCAGCAAAGGTGTGGAACCGATCACTTCACTTTGGCCTCGGATGCAGCATGGGAAAACTGATGATGAGAATTTTAAAGTACACAATATTAATAGCAGCGTGGATAATCAGTCACCAACTCCTGTTTGGACGAGTTTTCCTCAAAATGATGAGGTGATCATTGTCAAAAAATGTAAATGATTGTTGGAAACTTGTTTTATGCTTTGAAATTCTTTTTTTAGGTAGCAAACGATTCTAAAACAAATAAAACGACCCAAGACGAAAAAGTTAAACCGCAGAAAAAAACTAATCAGGCTTCTGATATAACTATAACTCAAGTAAATTTCGTTTGGTGTTTGAATAACGTGTTTTTTTGTGATTCGTGAATTATATGAAAGAGAAATTTTTTATAGGAACTGTTGCAAGATCATCCCGACGCAGATGATTTCAAGGTGCAGAAAAAAAATTTGATCGAAGTGAAACATGTCTTTTCTGTGCTTTATGATCAATTCAACAGATTAAATACGTGAGTATTTGAAAGATTGTGTCATTTTTTTATTTACAGTCAATGAATTTAGTATACTACATTTTTTCCCATCTGTTTCAGAAAATACGAAAATTTATTGAGCCAGTCAGCAAAATCTGATAATCCAAGTATCAAACAAGAGATTACAAAATTAGAAAAAGAGCTTGTCGTGAAAGAGGAAGAGATAAATGTTTTTATTTATCTCTATCAAGAGGTAAGTTACAGATGAGTTTTATTTTGTTTGATAAAATGTGGCCAAGATAAATGTTCAGTTTTAATTAACCACTGATATAATTTATTGATTCAATTTTAGTTGAAGGAATTGAAGCAACAAGTGAAAGAAATGAATTATCGAAACGGGCTGGTTTGCATTTCAACCACTGAGGCGTATCCTAAAACCAGCTCGAGAATCAATCCCTTGCAAAGATTCCATGACAGATCCCAGTCTTCGATTGCATCGTCCAATTTGCAATTAGCAACAAAATTAAAAACTTTTTTATCATCTCATAAGCGCATTAGTTAACATTTCAGCTGACAAAATGTGCAGTCCGTTTTTTTATATTCTGCAACAATTAAAACTTTTTTCAATTTAAAGTCTTCTGAATTTTTACTGAACTGAACGTACACTTGAAATTTTTAAGAAACAATGTGAGAACGAAAAATTAGACAGGGAATAAATTTTTAAAAAATATATATTTGCAATGATCATCACTATGATAAAAATTAGATTACAATAATAATGAAAAGCTATTAAATTATGTTACATCAACGAAACTGACACGTGTAAATGTAAGATAGAACAATTTCCATAAATAACGATACAAAGACATTAACTTATTTACAAATTATGATCTAAATATTTTTTTTCCGATATCTCCTAAAGCAACGTAGATTCAATAAATAGATTTTCAAAGCACGCTACGACCTATCGCATAAACTATTATTAATTTCACTCGTCATGATTGACAGCGCAACTAGAAATGCCATTTATATCATAATTTTTCAAATTCTTCATATAAATGCGAGTTCAAGATCTCAATGCGTCACTAAGAGTCGGTGTATAAAAAAGAATCGCAATCTTTCATTACAAAAAATATATATCTGTATCTACAAAGTATTCAAAAAAGTTTCTTGCAAAAGGAGTACTATGAACAAAAAAAGAAATGTACATTCATCAAAATTCAACAAATGTGAGCGCGCATCGTCGAAGTATACTAGATTTAATTACAGCGTGGGTTTTATTTACAAAATTCATTTAAAAAAAAATGATGACATTTTATTTCTAGCACCAAGTGTTTGGGCGTGCGTGTTTATACTCTTCAATAAAATACAATTACGTACACTTACATGTTACGTCCAAAAATAAAACTAAAAAACCAAGTATCTTGCAAATTGTTTAAAAAATATTTTTACATCTGCACAACGGTAACTTGAAAAGAAGACACTTGTTTT